>CM010617.1:15657512-15849230 GCA_003430845.1 Xanthoceras sorbifolium | reverse complement strand
CAGCAAACGGATTACCAACCTGACAATCAGTACTCACATGTGGCCCCCCATATAAGAAACAACCCAAAGGTGCTTCGTAGTCTCTAGTCGCCACTTCCTCGGTAAGCTCATGCGCCTCATACCAAGGATACATGTCCTCCATAGAAAACAAAAAAAATCAAAATTAAAAAGAATAAAAATAAAATATATACAAATCCAAATTAGCTATAGACTTAATCGGTATTAATATCAACACAACTAAAAATATCCCCGGCAACGGCGCCAAAAACTTGATGCGACTTTTTATACCCGCAAGTATACGGGGTCGGCACAAGTAATAAAATGATGAGTAAATTATCGTCTCCACAGGGATATTTAGGCGTTGAGTACTAAAATTAACCAAGCCTATTTCTATTTGGATAATCGAAAGGTTTAAAAGAATGAATTAAAAGATAACAATATAAAAACATAAAAGTAAAGCAAGCAACCAATATGAGAGATTAGTTAGGGTATTTGAATTCACCTAATCCATCCGATTGAATTTCATGAAAGCACATTGTTGAGGTTTAATTATGCATGAAGATGACCGTGTTTATCTAATTTATCCAAAGTCCCCTCTCGAGGTAAATCGGACCTATTCCGCACACACTAATATCCTATCTCTCGATGGTATATCCAAGTGCATGGAAATGCATTAATTACAATAAACACCCTATGTGATCACACAAGCAAATTAGTATATCTCTATCCAATTCTACTTGTGGTGGACATTATATCGAGCACGTGGTGGGCGTCTCCTCTCGGTACATAACACACCACCAAATTATCATCTAAATGGAGGCCTTCACATTTAAAAGCATTAAGCACAATAAAACCACTCAACAACACAATAATCAACCGCAACAAATTAAACAATCAATTCATTCGATCATCATAGAATAAGATCCATCAAAACCCCAACTTACAAGTTTAGCTCATAATCATGGTTTTCAATTATTAAACTAAATTAAATTAACTAAAACAATTAATATAAAACGAGACGGATTCAATGGAGGATAATGCGAGGTAGTCACACGGTTCCAATCACGGAAATGAAAAATATATTGATTATTATTAAGCACATAATATCATGAGATAAATAACATAAAATATATTCATAAACAATAAATATCCAAATCCGTTCACGGTTCCGAAAATCACCTAACAATAGTTCTAACAACTCAAAATCATAAATGAACAATCAAGGAAGATAAATGAGATGAAATACAACCCATTGAAGCTCTCAAGACTCGAAGTTCCGCTTTGATCCGGCTTGAACTTCTCCGCTTTCGATCTTCGTCTTCTTCGATGAACACTTGCGATTTAGAGATGTTGTGATGATTTGTGATGCTTGGGATGTGTTTGGGAGGAGCAAGGAGGGTGAAAATCACCCTTGGAACAGCTTGGAGGCTGCCTGGACTCTGCCCCGAGCTCTCTCTCCTCTCGCCCAGCTGCTGTGTTTTTCATCTTATAGACAGCCCATTAGGGCTGCGTTTTTCTTCACCGCGACCACCACCGCGACCTGTGGTCGCGGTGGCTTGGTCGCGGCCTTCACTGGACGGCTAGGAGAGGAAGGAACGCGAGCAGCACCGCGAGGAGGGAAGGTCGCGCTGCCCCTCGCCACACTCACTGGTTCGTTTTGCTTCTGCACCGCGAGCTCTCCACGCGAGCACAAGTCGCGCTCGGTCATCGCGCAGCTCACTGGACGCGTTCTCTTCTTCGTCGCGAGCTGCACCGCGAGCTGGGGCTGGTCGCGGTCGTGCTCGCCGTGCTCACTGGTTGCGCATGGGCTCGTCTTCAACGCGAGCGAGGGCGCGAGGAGAGGGCTGGAGGTGCTGGTCGCGCTGCATGGTTTTGTTTTTAATTCTTTGGCCAAAACGACGTCGTTTTGGACCAAAGCTTTGGTCCAAAACGGCGTCGTTCAACTTAAGTCTAATTCCCTTATGCCAAAACGCACCGTTTCACTTAAGTATGGTGGAACTTTCTGAATTTACGATTTTGCCCCAGAACTTTCACATGCTTTCATCGAAGCCCTTCCCGAAAGTTACTGAAATTACACATTTTCCCCAAAAATATATAAAATCATCATTTAGGTCCCTAAACCTGCACACTCAAGGAAAACACGTCAAAAGCACCAAAAATACTTAAGAATACAATTAAAAGATACGGTTTAGGGGTCGTAAATATATGAAAATAAATGACCGATCAGTGACCTTAATCCTGAGTGTCTTATCGACTCCTTCAGGTTGGATCGTGGCTTTTGATTTACCATGAGTGAGCTTGATGTGAATCTTGACCAATACCTCCGTATCTTGGAGTTGCGGTTTGGCTTGTGGCTAGGAAGGTTTGAATACAATATAGTGGAATCCACTCCTTCTTTATTGAAATAGATGAGTAGTTCCCTTAAGGGTTGATTCGGGGCTTGAACGATTATGACCGCTCTCCTTCTTCCGTGAGGAAGACAGAATTTAATTGGTCAAGGAAAAGATATTTCTAGAGGGGTATAATGGACTTTATGACCCAGTTCTAGTTATGAACTATTTGTGGAGGATCACACTATATGCAATTAGCTATATCAATGGACACTGAGACTTCAGATTGTATAAACACATCTACAGTTTTGAGAGTGCAGCCTCAGGTTAGGGATAGAATTTTGTCCCTAATTTATGTAATTAGATTCCATGTAAAACAGGATGACTCCTTCCCCTTCACACTATAAAAGGGACGGATCATCACTGTTACAAAGCTTACGAATTTTTACAGAAACACATTCATAAGCGAGCTCTGCGATTACACTCAACGAGCTCGACTTGAATACCAAGAACAGTGGATGTAGACACTCTTATAAGCTGAATCACTTTAAAAATCTTTTGTGTTGATCATTTTATCAGTTTTATTCCTCAAGTCTTACATAATCACTATCAATTTTATTAACCAAATTTGCACATCAATAAAATTCCAGTTAAGAACTCCAACATTATTGTTTTTGAAACAAGAGGTGGAATAAACAACTTTTTCTTTTGCTTTTTTTAAGAATCTAAGATACAAATATCATGGTTTTATAATTTAGTAAACTATTTCAAATTATTGGAATATTATCTTTAAGGTCCCTTAATTTTTTCTTATATATATATATATATATATAAATACACTTTTTTTTTATGGTGTATATAACTACACTTAATTACCTCATGTTTCGAAATTCCTCCGTGGAAACCCCTACGGGTACTAGGACTAGAACCATTAAATCAAATTGAAGATGGAAAATGCTAAAAATGTTACCCTTTAAGTAAAAATAAATAAATTAAAAGTTGAAAAAAAAAAACATCTCAAAAGAATATATTCTAATGAGTAAATAACGCCTACTTCTCCTGAGGTTTCCTCAATTACAGACGGAATTAACTTTTAGCCAACTCTTCAGTTTTTTGACAAAAACCTCCCCTGGTCAACTGTTACATTTAACTAAATTTTACTAAAAGCAAGGAAGGTATTTGTCAATAAACAATAAAGTTGACTCGGCTTATAGTTGACAAAACCTTAGGGGAGGTACATGCAATTAGCTCTATACTAATTATAAAATTTAATAAAAAAATAAAAGAAAATAATCTTGAATTAAACTAAAATTATCTTAATAAAAAAAATTCAATTAACGTAAAGAAAAACTAAAATCTAATATAACATTTAAATAAATAAATTTATTACTAAATTAAGCAATAATTTAATTTAACGATTAATTATATTTCAATAAACTTATTTTCGTTTTAAGAATTCTTTTAAATTAGTTTGATGTTTAATTATATTTTTTGTAATTCATTTTCATTTCTATTTAATATTTTTTTTATATAGTTTCACATTTACACATTAAAAAAAAAAAAAATTCCATACATTGACACATTTTAAAATACAACGAATTGGATCTTCTACCTGTACATCCTATATGGATCTCCACCTCCATTGTAGTTATGTAGGTAGAAGGAGCTTTGATTGGTATCTGTTAAGAGAAAAAAACAAAAGTACACTAATGAATTGTGGTTCAGTTGACAACACACACTGAATATGTGGAAAGAATCTCAGGTTCGATCCCCACTAAACATACTCGTTGAGAGAGATTTGAGCCTTAAGTGTGACCCACTACGTACGGAAAATTAGTCGGATTTAGCCCGGACACCTGTGGTTCAATTAAAAAAAAAAACAGAGAAATACAAAAATGCACCTGGAAAAGAGCCTGCTGCTTGAATTTCTTAACCTACTTAACCGCATGAAACATGCGTGAATAATTTGTTTTTACATAAATAAAATACGAGTTTTGTTGTAAAGATGATCTGATCTAGTCTTCATCTTCTTCATCGGTTACAAATTTACCAGTTCCAGGATTCAAAGCAGCAAAGAAGAAGAAGATAACGTTGAATAAAACAAGTGGTTCGATTTCACTGATGGGAATTCCAGTCTCAATGTTGAGTTGTGCAAGAGCACCCTTTCCTGTTATGATTTCTCCAATCAAAGAGAAAGCAATACCAAGCTGTGCCAATCTTCCTACAAACAGCTCATTTGACTTTGTGAATCCGAAAATGGGACCTAGTACATTGTATTACATTATATTAGAAGACATATTTTGAATGAAATTTTTAACATAAAAAAAGTTACAAAGAAAAGCAATTGATTACCTCCTTCCTTGAGCCCCAGTGCAGCCCTGAAGCTTTTGCCAGGAGGAATAACAGCCTTTTCGATTCCGGTGGGGGGAGCTGGGTCATCGACGAATTTGCCACGATCACCCAGAGCTCCAATGGCTCCAAGCAGTGTGAATAATATGAAAAATAGAAGTAGGGGTTCTGCTTCATAGATGGGAATTCCAGTCTCTAGATTCAGTTGTGCTAATATTCCTTTTCCTGTTATTGCCTCTCCCAACAACGAAGCCTATCCACCACCACACATACATATATTGGTAACAAATTAAAAAAAATAAGAAAAAAAAATCACAAATTTCCATTATTCTTGTGTTGCTCATTTGATGCATTTGACAAAACATCCTTCTTCCCTCCTCTCTCACTTTATATCTAAAAATTAAAGGGTTGTTTGTTTTTTTCCACTTTTAACACTTAATAAGTTTGAATTTGACACATTAAGTTATTTTTATTTAATCTTTTAAGTGGTCAAACAACTTTAAATACTTAAAAATAACTGAAAAGCTAAAAATTATAATTACAATAATTTCTTCCATAACTGTAATATTTTTTTTCATAATTATTATTTTTATATTAATATATATCTAAAGTTATCTTAAGATGTTTTTAAATAAAAAAACAATCAACACTTTTATTTAGTATATAGAAAGGAAAAAAAACATATAATTCAGATTTCAAGATTCAGTCATGTTCAATCTTTAGAAAAATTTAAACTTATTCAGTCTACACATAAAAAAAAAAAAAAAAAAAAACAAGCCCTAATACTTTTATCCGATCAAATTTAACTAAATTAACTTGACTTTCTAAATTATTCCAACATTTTCCTATCTCCAATTGAACTTAAACTACTAACCTTCTAAATGACGTAAATTTATTCTTTTTATCCCTCGAATAGGCACATGTTCAACGCATAAAGACAAGAATACGTGGAATCGTTGATAACATTCTACTACTGATTTTAATTAAGATTTAAGAACACAATCATTAAATAATCAAGTCGAAAGTCGAAAAAAGTAAAATAATATGCAATGTTGAATAATGGAAGTACTCACAGCAAAGCCAATCATGGCAACACGACCCACAAAGAGCTCGTTTTGCTTTGTAAAACCAATCCCTCCAGAAGTCCCAAAAATACCATCTTCAATCTTGGGCTTTGGCGGTGGTGCAGCCTACAAAAATAAAAATAAATAAATAAATAAAGAACAAACAACTTATATATATATAGATAATAAAAGAGTTAAGTCATGAAAAAGGTACCTTCTTGGCAGGGGCTTTGGTTTTTGATTTAAAGAGAGCAAATATAGTAAAAGTAGGTGGAGAAGAAGAAGAAGAAGAAGAAGCATTATTATTGTTGGAGAGAAAAAGAGAAGACAAGGGTTTAGGCTTCAATCTCTGTGTTTGAAATTGGAGTAAAGGATTTGTGTTCAGTTCTCCAACTTGGACACTAGACATGAGCAGCATGGTTTGAGCCATTATTGATATCTTTTTCTCTTTGATATTTTTTTTTAATTGTTTCTTCTTCTTCTTCTCACAACTCTCTTTTTAATGCCAAGAGACCACATCCTCCTTCACACTTGACGAATGTGGATATCAGGATATGGTGTGAAGAGTTAGTGATGGGCAAATAGAGTGTCCACGTCTTTACGATTCTGGTCAAACCACTTGGCATGCCACCCACCTCACTCTCACTCTCGCTCTCAACTTTGTGAATTCTCTGCCTCTTCTCAAATTTCACCGTCTAAAATCGAACAAATAACATTTCATTTGACTGATGTTTACTGAATTACGTTTATAAAAATTCTTATTGAATTCTCCTAGTACTAAATTTAACCGTTAAAAAATAAAATAGAAATCTATGGTGGATCTACTATAGATCCACCATGGATCGCGAATCAGGGGTGACTGAAACCTACTTTTTAACGGTTAAATTTAACGTCAGGAGAGTGCACTCTGAGTTTCTTCAAACTTTAATTCTAAATGTAATTTAACAAACCGTCAGGTAAATTCAAAATTATTTGTTCTGTTCGTCTAAATTCTCTACTTACACCTCATAAAAAAATGGCATTTAATTATCATCATTCATTTCAGAAACATAGAATTACTTGTAAATTACAAATCAATCAGACCCTAAACTTAAAATTGAGAGTTAAGCTAGTGTGCAGAAACAGAAATGAAAGAAGACAGGCCTAGCTACAATGTCGGGACAAAAATGTGTCTGTATCATACCGGCACATTTTTGTCTACAGCAACCGGCAGTAATCGGTATTCCCGGTTGCTGCAAATTTTTTTAATTTATTTACTAATTTAATAATAAATAGTAAAAATAAAAATACTAAAATATATAAAAATTAAATAAATAAGAAAAATAGCTAATAATATTAAAAAAGTTAATAAATAATGAAATTATTAAAACACAAAAACTTTTAGTAAATAAAGAAAAAATAAAAATAACAACAAATCTTGTTTATTTAATAAATATAAGTGTAATTTTTTTAAATAGGAATACATTTTTATTATTTTTTGCAAACGAATTATTTAATAAGTTCGCGAACAGTTTTAAAAACATATCGCGACTTCATTTCAATTTGTTCGCGCCTCTATATGAGTTCGTGTACATTTTTATTATTTTTTGCAAACAAATTATTTAATAAGTTCGTGAACAGTTTTAAAAACATATCGTGACTTCATTTCAATTTGTTCGCGCCTCTATATGAGTTCGTGTACATTTTTATTATTTTTTGCAAACGAACTATTTAATAAGTTTGCGAACAGTTTTAAAAACATATCGCAACTTCATTTCAATTTGTTCGCGCCTCTATATGAGTTCATGATAATAAATTTCGACACCGTTGGAGGAAGTTTGACTTGGCAAGGCACTTGAATGTTGGGAGAAAACGTTAAAGTTCCTCAAGGTACTTTGATGTTGGTGGGAGAACTTTAACGTTCGCCACCAATGTCAAAGTTCATTCGGGTTGAAGTTAACATATTACCATTGAAGGAAGTTTGACTTAGCAAGGAACTTAAATGTTGGGAGAAAACGTTAAAGTTCCTCAAGGAACTTTGACATTGGTGGGGGAACTTCAATGTTCCCCACCAACGTCAAAGTTCCTTCGGGTTGAAGTTAACGTTACCGTTGGAGGAAATTTGACTTGACAAGGAACTTGGACGTTGGGAGAAAACGTTAAAGTTTCACCCTGAACTTTAAATACTTATGTTAATTTAGTCTTTTGTTAGAAAAAAATAACTTATTGGATATAACAAAAATAAGGACTAAAAATGCTAATAAAATAAGAATATTTAAAAATATAAGAAAACACGATTTTAGTCTAATAAAATATAAATATTTAAAAATGTAACAAATCACGAAAAAAAGTGAGACTAATGTGAAATCCAAATCCATATATTTTGCTCCTATTGTAATTAATTATAATATGTTCAATATTATTTTACAAAGATAATTTTCAAGAAATAAAACTGCAATGAAAAAAAAAAAACTTAAATTTGATTATACTATATACTCTAGCTAAATATCTTGAAAATTTTATTATAAATATAAAAACAATAATAACATTATTGTTTTCAATATATGATATAAAAAAAAGAAATACGTTTAGTAATAAAAAATTTTAATTCGTTTAAAACAAATTGTAATTATATAATAAAATATTATATGATTTTTTGTCTGCTTATATATGCGTGTGATTTGTCACGTTATAAACTTATTTTGTTTCTTTTTAAAATAGCACTTATTTTGTTTTTTTTTCTCAAAATAGTATTTAATGATGCGAACTAATCAGTTTGCGACAGTAAGTGCTCTCCTTAACTAATCAGTTCGCGCTAATTGTTCTCCCGCGAACTAATCAGTTCGCGCTAGTTGTTCTCTCGCAAACTAATCAGTTCGCAAAAGGTGGTCTCCCACTAATAAATCAGTTCGCGCTAATTATTTTCCCGCAAACTAATTAGTTCGCGAGAGGTGGCCTCCCACTAACAAATCAATTCGCGAGAGGTGGTCTCTCGCAAACTATTCATATAATATAGTAACCAAAAACCTTCGTTTTAATTATTTTGCTTGGTTAGATAATTATATTTGATTCCATGAGCTGTGAATATCAAATACTTATGTTAATTTAGTCTTTTATTATAAAAAATAACTTATTTGATATAATATTATTAATGGCTTATTAAATGAAAAATCCAAACGTTACATATCCCACTAAATGTTGGAAATATTATACCTTTAGAAGTTGAAAAATCATATCCCTCTCTCGCTCATAGTCATGGATGCATCGATAAATAAAATCATAAGACTCAGAATAGAAAATATTACAATATTCATGGATCTTGATTCCAATAATAATTAGTTTGATATGTTAAAAACTGGTGATATTTTGAGCTTTGTGTGGTATTTGCGGCTTTCGAAGGATTTGCGAAGAGTCAATACATCAAAAAGGAAGAGATGAAGAAAAAAAAAAAGAGTCTATGTAGAGTTCGCTAAACAAATTGATTCGCGAAACTCATGAACTGATCACATTATCTTCAAGTTTACAATCTTTTTCCTCTCTCTTCCTTTACAATCTAAAACAAGAAGAAATCCTAAAAAAAAAATAATAATAAAAAATCAGAAACTATTCTAATAGCCAACAACAAATCTAACCAAATAAAAAAAAATCAAAAAGAAAAGAAATCAAAACCCACATTAGATACTATGTTGCAATAAGACTGGAGCACTATTATAAGCAAAAAGAATACAAGAACGAGTCTTTATATGAGTTTGCTTCGTGTGATTAATGGGTTGAGTTAGATCTAGTGCACATTGTTGTGGCCACTTAATAAAATCAAACCCAATAAAAAATAAATTCACTACAAAACTCATTTTCTCATTAAACAAACAAATTAAACAACTTTTGTTTAAAACTCATACAAATAAAACAAAACTCATTCAAAACAAATAAAAAAAAACTAAAGAAAATAAAAACCCAACTTTCAAACTAGATCGAATCGGCCAAAAATATCGTCAAAATCTTCTTCGTTGGCTTCAGATCTAACACCGGTGGGTGTCGCTAGTAAATAAGCGATAGGCCGATGCTGTTGGTCGGTGGATGTTGTCGGTGAAAAGCAGTATGGCCGATGTTTTGGTAAAGAGAGGAGGTGAGTTCGTAAAGAGTTTGAGGAGAAAAAATGAGAGAAATTTTTTTTTTCACTGGTTTATTTGGTTTGGTTAAGTAACCGGTGTATTCAGTTGCCTGTTTACTTTATTTACTTTTTACTATTTTTTCTTAACCGTTGGATGAGAAAAGCTCATCTAATGATTATGGTTTGACAAAAAAGTGCCGGTATGATATCTACACTTTTTTATCCCGGCATTCTAGCCGAACCCGAAAGAAGACACATTAGACGTGCCCATTTGTGATGGAATATCCTCCTAATTACAGAGAAAAATGTTGGCGATGTCCACCGTACGTTCACAACAACACAACACGTGTTCTCATATTTCTTCTGCAATCAAAATAGACAGACTGGGACAAAGGTATCTTGAGTTGACGACTCCTAATTTGACACGTCAGATGCAAGCATCAACTTTCTTACCACCTATTTCACGCGACAGATTCTTCACTCTGCCTCTACCACTCAAATAAGCGAAAATTGCAGAAGTTCCTGCTAGCTTAAGCCTAATTACATATGGATTGATCTTTTATTTAACATTACACAAACCCTTTAACCGTGCTCTTGATTTCAAATGTTCATATACTTTATTTTATTACTATAAAATAAATAATTTTATAATTTTAAAAAATATAATTAAAAACGGTGATGGATATGTTTAGTCTCTTATTTTTTTAATAAAAAATATCTATTACAACCAACTTCATCTAACTTTATTTTCATCTTCATCCCCTAGACATCCAACTTCATCTTCTTAACCTCATCTTTCTAACTTCGTCTTTATCACCTAGAACTCATCTTCATCACCAATCAAAATATTTGTTTTTTACAAATAAAAATAAATCCACCACAGGTAAAGGATCTGCACCTCATGGAGAAGCAGACTAGTCCTCCACGAGGAGCAAATCTGCACCTCATGGAGGAGCGAGATCACTCCTGCTAGAGCAATTTGGATCTAGTCAATATCGCTTTATCTCCTTCTTCTTCCTTTTTTTTCCATTAAGTGATGGGGAAATCAAATCTCCACACATTTTTTTTATTTTCAATTATTTTTTATTTAAATAATTAAAATTTTAAATGGATGATTTTGCCCCTGAGTCATTAACTTATAAAGGAGGACATTTAATAACATGAGAGGTTTATGCAATTTGAGCAAAAGGGTCATCCAATTACAATTAGGCCTAAACTAAGGCATTTGTGCAATTTGTCCTTGAATAATATCATATTTTGTGTGGGGTAAAAAATTGATTATCAATTTAGTTACTATAGTTTTTTATTTTTTATTTATGAGTTTTTTTTAACTATATTTGCTTTTTTAAAACCCATGGTCCTTAAAGTTTTATAAATACATTAAATAAGTCCTTCTGACAAAAACTCTAACAATCAAAGGTGACATAATATGTAAATTGGTCATTTTTTTCTTAACTTTAATTGAAGGGTTTAAAGTAAGATTTTACCCTTTAACTTTTTAAAATTGTACAACTTAGTTGATTCCACCATGGAAGTCGAGTATGTAATGGCTTGTGAAACTGCTAAGGAGGCAATATGACTCCCTAAGTTAATGATTTGGAAGTTATTCTAGATCTGGATAAGCCTATAACACTTTATTGTGATAATAGTGGCATAGTGGTTAATTTCAAGGAACCTAAAAATCACAAAAAAGGAAAGCATATAGAGAGAAAATATCATCTCATCAGAGAGATAGTGCAGAGAGGAGATGTGATTGTGACGAAGATCGCGTCGTAAGAAAACCTGGTTGATCCATTTACGAAGATCTTAACGGCTAAAGTGTTTGAAGGTCACCTAGAGAGTATAGGGCTACAAGAAATGTCTCACCTACTTTAGTGCAAGTGGGAGATTGTTGGGGTTTATGTCTTAAAGACTTGTAATTGTAAATGAGATTGAACATTAATAAAAGTAGTTGTTAGTCATTCAAATAAAAAAGTGTTTATTCAAATTCATATATTTATATAATGTGCGCGTAACATCTAAGATTGCAAAATGTAATCTCAATCTGAGTATATGAAAGTCATATACAAGAGGATTCATTTTGGGACTTGCAATCTAAAAAGTCCTAGATAGCAAACAAAGTTAGGTACTTTGTTTGTGGTTAATCTACTGCTGCGGTCTATTCTGTAATATACAATGGTCTTATCCTAGATCACTCATGTAGTTGACATGAGAATGGAGGCACCTTATATGATGAGATCATATAAGACTGAACCACGATTTATATGAATCTCTCACCAAGAGCCGTTAGTAGATGAGATTCATATAATGATGGCCATTTATGGGTGATCTTAATCTTGAGTGTCTTATCGACTCCTTCAGGTTAGATCGTGGTTTTTGATTTCCTATAAGTGAGCTCCAATGTAGTTTTCTCGGCCAATACCTCCGTATTTTGAAGTTGCGGTTTGGCTTGTGATTGGAAAGGTCTGAACACAATATCAGAATCCACCCCTTCTTAACTGAAGTAGATGAATAGTTCCCTTAAGGGTTGATTCAGGGTTTGAACAATTATGAGTGCTCTCCTCCTTACTTGAACAATTATGAGCGCTCTCCTTCTTCTGTAAGGTAGACAGAATTTAATTGTTCATTATAGAATCATTAGAGCTTAAAGGACAAAATATAACTAGAGGGGTATAACGGACATTATGACCCAACTCTAACTGTGAACTACTTGTGGAGGATCACACTATATGTAATTGTCTATATCGATAGGCACTGAGATTTCAGACTGTGTAAAACATCTGCAGTTTCAAGAGTTAAGCCTCGGATTTTTAGTGGAATAACTCTGAGGTTAATAATCGTTGAATATTAATTAAAGAGTTTTAATTAATATTTTTAAGTATTATTGGAGCTCAAAACTGTAGGTCCATTAAGTCTCCTTGCTAGCCCTTATGGTTGTTGGTAACTGAGGTTTACGGTAAATTAATTGGATAGTCCAATTAATAGTGTTATGAAAGTAATGTATTTTAATTAAAGAGAGTTGATTAAATAATATGATTATTTAATTAATAAATTTATTTAATAATTGTTATTAATATTATTAATTATTAAAAAGAAGGTTACAAGTTCGAACCATGACTGAGACAAATGGAATAAAATAATAAAGATTATTTTAAGTCTTAGAGATCAAGGGTTCAAATTCTAGTGGTGACTAAATTAAATAGAATTTAGAATCCTATTTGACCTGGCCAAAACTAAACCCTAGAGTTCTGATATATTATCATATATATGATAATATATCAGGAAATAAAAAAAGTTAACCTAATACAGAAAAGAAAGAGACTGTGGCAATTTGAGAGGAAGAAAGGAAAAAATTTTATTTTTTATTTTTTATCTTTGCTCTGTGCAAGTTCGGCCGAACTAGGTATAGGACAAGGTGTTGTCTTCTCATTTTTTATGTAACCTCAATCTTTGTATTAGTGACGTGCCCACACACGCATTGTCAGACTGCGAGTCATAACTCATAAGATTTGGTGGTAACAAAAGGGATCAAACAATCAAGAACGGAACAAAGGTATTAAATCGTTCGAAATCGCATATGTATAAATCGATTTATGAAAAGTGTTTCCAAAATAAAAAGAAAAATTTTAAAATCTCGCTGCGTACGTTTTCTCTTTCCCTACTTGATGGCCTTCTCCGACGAGGAGGCTGTTATCGATGGAATCCTTGGCAAGAAAATGCTCGTGGCCTCTTCCCAAATTTAGATTTGGTGGTAACAAAAGGGATCAAACAATCAAGAACGAAGTAAAGGTATTAAATCGCTCGAAATCACATATGTATAAATCGATTTATGAAAAGTGTTTTCAAAATAAAAAGAAAAAATTTAAAATCTTCGCTGCGTACGTTTTCTTTTTCCCTACATGATGGCCTTCTTCGACGAGGAGGCCGTCATCGATGGAACCCTTGGCAAGAAAATGCTCGCGGCCTCTTCCTAGATTTAGAAGAAAGATGCGAGCCTTCTATCTTTCAGAGATGGCCTCATCCATAAACACTAGTAGATGAGGCTTTCTGCATCCTTCGCAAAACCCAGTGAAGGCTTTGCACCTTCGCCGTAAAATACAAGCGGATGAGGCTCAAAGCCTTCTCTAACCCCAGTGATGTTTACGCCTCCTTCGCTAAAACCTAGCGGAGGCTCTATGCCTTCTTTGTAAAATGCCAATGGATGAGGCCCCAAGCGTCCTTCAAACCTAGCAACCAAAAAACCTAGAAATCTTAAACCCTTAAATTGAAAAAGCCTCACCTCTAACAAATTGACAAACCCTAAATCACCATCAAACAATGCAAAACCTAAATCACTATCAAACAAGACAACCCTTAAATCACAAACCCTCAATCCCCATCAAACTACACAAACACTCAATCACAAACCTCCACCAAACTACTCAAATTCGATGAAGGAAGCCAGCATGAGGTGAGGATGAATATTAACGATTTCATTTTTTAGATTTAATTTAGTTAAAAATTTTAAAATTAAAATTTTCAAATTTATTTTCAACACATCTTTACTTCTCGATAAATGTTTCTTCTTATATTTTTAACTATTCCAATTAATGATCAGTACTTTTTTAATAAAACTTCTAATTGAAATGAATAAAACGAATATAAAATAGAAATATTAACTTATTAGGAGTTACTATTTTTTTAATATATGATTTTTCTCATATTTTTGAAGTAAATTTTAATCATATTATAAGCACATATGAGAAATATATATTTTAGGGTGGCCCTATTGGCACCCAAAATATTTCTCTACACCCATCAATTAATAATTTATTTTATTACTAAAACATGCTTATAAAAAATTACTTAGAATCTCATCCTTTCTATCTAATCTTCTTCTCAACTAAAAATAAGTTTTAGTGGCCATTACAAATTGAGGGTTTTGATCGAATCTAGGAAATATTTTGGGATAAAACACGTAGCGTAAAACACATTGCGTAAATGTATTGGATATTATTATATTTTTTTATAAAAAGAACTTTCCACCCATAAACCATAATCAGAGTACATCGTTAGAGTTATCGGATTGTGTATATGTTGGAAACAACAAGTATTAGAAAAAAAAATAGATGAAAAAGGTAATTGCATCGACCTCATCTGAGGTTTTGCTAACCACAAGCGGAGTCAACTTTATCATTTATTAACAAATACCTCCCATGCCTTTAGTTAAATTCGGTCAAATGTAACAATTAATCAGGGGATATCTTCGTCAAAAAACCCAAAAGTTGGTTAACTGGAGGGGAGGTCTTTGTCAATAAACCTAAAAGTTGACTCCGCCTGTAATTGAACAAACCTCGGAGGAGGTATGCGTTATTTACTCTAAATGAAATATTGCTTCTAATAAACACTAAAAACAATAGAGAACTGAAAGTTTAAGTGCAACGGTCTATATGAACCTAGAGGGGGGGTGAATAGGTTCTTACCCAATTTTTTGATTACCAACAATTTAATTAGATTAATTCAACAATTATAAACACATAAAAAATGCAGAAGAGATAAACAAAATCAACACAAGGATTTTAGCGTGGAAAACCCTTCCAACAAGGGATCAAAAACCACGGGACCACTCTTGGCCACTTAATGGACAATCCACTAGTGATAAATGCAGTACACCCTTAAGTTGAAATTACAAGGACTCACTCCTCTTGGACTATCCCGCTCTAGTCTACCCGCAGGCCTTTTCCCTATTGATCTCCCAAGATCCACTAGGTGACTAAACGTATATCCTCAAGCTATCCTAGAATTCACACTCCTATTGGCGTGAGCCTACACCTATCGTCTCGCAAGAGCCAACTAGTGAAATTCCACACAAATGCAACTTTTGCACAAGAAGCAAACCTTGAGCTTGTTCACAAGACTTCACCAAAGTCACACAAGCTCTTCCAATAACACAAAGGATTATAGTCTAAGTGTTCAATGATGCATGAACATACAATTAGGATGCATGACTAATACAACCTATGATGCTAAGTGAACTAGTGCACACAATCTACTAAAATAACACTTAGCATAAACACATTTCAAGACCTAACAATTTTTGCAACAAATTCAACACTTTTAAGTCATGAAACAAACATATTCAATGCATGAACTCTACAAGGCAGCCAACATGTTTATATGAATGTGATTCTAACAAGAAGTAAATTATTATAACAACAACTAGCACTCTTGATCCAACCTAGATTAGTACCAATCCACTAAACACATGTGAGATAGATGCTTAATTCATTCAAGCAAGATAAATGCATTCTAAATCACAACATCAAGTTATCTAGGTACTAATTTAACTTCCTAAATGCCTTATCATGCATTAAACACAAAACCCACAAGCTTTCATTCAATTAATATCTATAAAACTCCATTAACTCTCATTCAAGAACAACAAAGAGATTCAAATGAAATGAATCATAAAACAACTTGAACAAACAAGAAACAAACTTACCACAAGTCTCTAAATTGATTCCATGGACATACAAGAGAGATTGGGTGAGTTTTGAGAGCTTGGAGTTGAGAGAGTATAAAGAGAGGGAGCTGCTAGGGTTCTTCTTTCTGGATTAAGGATGAAAAAGACGAAGTGGCATTTATATAGGAAGAGCCACGGGTCGGGTTGCCACACAAAACGGGTCGGACGCACATGTTGGGTCGGGTGCAGTTTTCTACACTGACCTATGTTCGGTTTTCAAGCTAATATCTAGAGAAACGCCACCCAGAAAATTCTGAAAAAATAATTGAAGAAAGTAGACACATATATGAACAACTTTCATAAAGAACACCATTTAAAATTCGGACAGTAAGGGTGCCATATTGGACCACATACATGACACACAAAAACTGTCTCCCCTGTTTTTCCAGCACTGACCTATGTCCCGTTTCTATCTAATATCTAGCGAAGTGCTGCCTAGAAAATTCTGAAAAAATTATAGAAGTAAGTACACACATAGGCCAACAACTTTCGTGAAGAATACACTTTGAAATTCGGATAGGAAGGTGGAGATATGGGACCATCTATAGGATGCATCTGCAGAACATAACATATAAATGCAATACAATGAACTATGTACCATAGACTATATCAATGATGAATGAGATGCCTATAAACATAATGACTGATATGTTGTGAGTGTGTGAGATCCTAAAAACCTTTGTGAGATTGAGAGCAACTTACCAAATGAATTGATGATCTTGATGCCTTCAACGAAAGCTCCCAAACACAATTACAACCAAAGAGTGTTTTGCACGGAATTTGCCAACCTAGAAAATACTCGACCTAACAAGAACAATATTATTACAAAAGAAAAATGTAAAATTATTGACTTGAATATAGATGATTGGGGCTTGGCAAAAAAACTTGTGATGTCCTAAAAATAGAGTTCACCCCTTAGCAGTGCTTGAAGGACGACTGGTAACTGTCTCTCAGAATACAACAATCTGTTTATGATTTTCAGGCACAAAAAATCAGAATCCGGCAAACTAAGTATTTCTCCTCTTGTAAAATGTATGTAGAATATGCATAATCAGTTAATGAAAATTAGAAATAAATTAAATTTATGTCTATACAGAACATGTGTATTTATTGCCATTATAGTGTATTTACAAAATAGATACAATTTTTCTAAACAATTTTTCCCCTTGTAAAATGTACGTAGAATACACATAATCAGTTAATGAAAATTAAAAAATAAATTAATTTTATGCTTGTATAGAACATCTGTATTGATAGCCTTTGTAGTGTCTTTAAGGAACATATACAGTTTTTCTAAACAACTACAATGATTTGAACAATTGCAAGTTTCTGTATAATTGCAACTTGACTGAAGAGTTGCAATTCTTAGCTAAAGCTTAGGGGCCAACCTTGCCCAGGCTCAACCCGAAGGAAGCCGGAGCCTAAGAGCTCCAAGGTCCAAGGCCCAACGTTGATGTGTATATGTGTAGAGAATAGTAGGCCTACATGAGAGCCTTTGTACATTAAAGTGTTAGTTTACAACTTAATATATATTGCAGAGTTGTAGTCTTCCTATGTGAGCCTAAGAGCTCCAAGGTCCAAGGCCCAACGTTGATGTGTATATATGCAGAGAATAGTAGGCCTACATGAGAGCCTTTGTGCATTAAAGTGTTAGTTTACAACTTAATATATATTGCAGAGTTGTAGTCTTCCTATGTGAGATATGTTTGTTTTCTATTCAAACAAGTTCCTAACATTACCCCACATTTGAATAGGAAATTGTAACTTCATATTAATGTGGCTCAAATGAAATGCAAATGCATATTGAGGAACAAATGTTTCATGCGTAGGGAGAAGTGTTTTTTGGACTTGAACTTTCCCTAATGAAATCATATCGGATTTACTTGGCGATGCAGTGGATATATTTGATCTTGAAATGATCACCTTAGTAGCAAACTAAGTCAATATGTCTCACACATAACAAAGCTTTAAATACTTAGTTCATATGTTTTTTTTTATTTTTTTTATTTTGATCCTAAACAAATCTCAGGTTTCATGATAGTTTTAGAGAATTGAGCCATTTATTATTTTCATAAATGAAACCCCACATTTACTACCAAATAGGTGACATTTAAAAATCTTTTTAGTATAAAGATATTAATGTCATTAAATGCAACACATATCCTCAACATCATCATACAACACACCAACCATCATAGGAATGAAGGTTCAACTATTTAAGTTCACTAAACCAGTTTGCCTATTGAACCCAAACTATGGGATCTCTAATTAACTAGGTTAGATTTTTGCCCAGTTTTACTCATTGAATTGGCTTTAAACTCATTCCCTTCGATGTAAATTTAGTTTGCTCTCTTGATAGACCTTTAGTCAAAGGATCGACAATATTTTTTTTCTTTTGACTTCACATAATGAATGTAAATAATTCAATTATAGAGCAATTATTTAATAGTATTATGTCATCATCTAATATGTCTTCACTTGTCATTTTATACACTATTTTTAGCTCTAGTTTGTGCTGCCATACTATCACATTGTATACAAATTGTCGTCACAGGTTTAGGCCAGACTGGAATATCCTCTAAGAAATTTCCTAGCCATTCTACTTCTTCAGCAGCGTTATCCAATGCTATGAATTCTTTGTCCATTGTAAGCCATGCTATACATGTCTGTTTGGAGGACTTTCATAAGACTACAGCTCCACCTAATGTAAATACATATCCACTAGTTGACTTGGTTTTTGTGTTATCAAAAATCCAATTGGCATCACTGTATCCTTCTAAAACAGGTGGATAATTTGAATAATACTGTGTAAACTTAAAAGTATATTTTAAATACATTAACACTCTGATTAAAGTTTCCCAATGATCACGACCAGGACTGCTTGTATATCTACAAAGTCTGCTTACTAAATAAGCAATATCTGGCCTAGTAGAATTCATCAAATACATTAAGTTGCCAATTATTTGAGAGTATTTCAATTAAGAAATTGCATCTTTAGTATTTTCTTTAGTTTGCAATTTGCATTAAAGCAATCAAATTGATTAAACTGCTTTAATATTTTTTCCACATAATGAGATTGAGAAAGGATGTATCCATCATTATTTCTCTTAATTTGAATTTCTAAAATGACATCAGCTTACTCTAAGTCTTTCATGTCAAACTAGAATTCAACATTTTCTTTGTTGAATTAATTGCATCTTTATTTGTTCTCATTATAAGCATGTCGTCAACATACAAACATACAAGCACATAACAATTTTTCATATTCTTAATGTAAACCAAGTAATTCATTTGATCTTTCTTAGATACTTTTGAAACTTTGCCTAGCAAACTTTGATTCTGTATATGTTTTCATTTATATGACAAATCAAGATCTAATTGCATCGACCTCTCCTGAGGTTTTATCAACTACAAGCGCAGTCAACTTTATCGTTTATTGACAAATACCTTACCTGCCCTTAGTAAAATTTGGTCAAATATAACAGTTGACCAGGGGAGATCTTTGTTAAAAAACCTAAAAGTTGACTAACGGGAGGGGAGGTCTTTGTCAATAAACCCAAAAGTTGATTTCGCCTGTAATTGATTAAACCTCAAAGGATATAGGCGTTATTTACTGTTAAATCAATATCAAACTTTGGTATTCAACCTAAGTCAATCATTATAATGCCAAATATCAACAGAGTCAACCAAATAAATAAAAGATGTGATCATTTTATTCATAGAATTAATAACTATTACATTTAATTTGAACATCTCATCAGCCAAGTAACCCTTGCCAACATACATTCCTCCCTTAGTTAGAGCAAATTAATCAGACTAAAAAACACGTTTGAACCCTTTCTTACTAAGTAAAAGGCCTACCAAATTCTTCCTAATTTTAGGAACATGCAAAGCATCCATAAGAGTTACAATTTTTTCAAAAGTAAATTTCAACATCACATTGCCTTTTCCTTCCACAATAGATGAGGAAGAATTGCCCCTATACAGCTTTTCACTACCAGAAATCTGTTTGTATTCAAAAAACAGATTTTTGTCACCACAAATGTGCCTAGTAGCCCCTAGTATCTATCCATAAGCCCTTCACATCTGAAATCATATTAGTTTCAGACATAACAACAACCAAATTGTTATTAATTAGAACAACATTAGCCAGATTGTAATGTGTACGATTAGTTGAATTCTGGTCATTTTGCTGTCGACAATCTTATGCTTTATGTCCTAACTTTTCACAGACTCAGCAACTTCCTTTGGTTCTCCTGAAATCCTTGTCCTTTGGTGCATATGGATTGACAACTTTCTTTGTAATGTTTTTGCCTTTATTCTTCTAGTTTTTAGGCTTTGAAGTTATTGCCTCAACAACATTTGCCTTGGCTTCCATGACAGGTATTTCACTATTGTCTCCCTTTCTATGATCTTCTTCAACACGAAGCCTCAGAATTAAATCCTTCATTGACATCTCTCGATGCTTGTGCTTCAAGTATAGCTTGAAATCTTTCCATGATGGTGGTAGTTTTGCAATGATTACTCCAATCTAAAAACATTCATTAATAGAACATCCCTCTGCATGTAATTCATGGATTAGTACCTGAAGTTCTTCAACTTGTTCGATAACTATCTTTGAATCAACCATTGCATATTTGAGAAATTTGCCAATCACAAATTTCTTGGCTCCAACATTTTTTGTTTTGTATTTTTTTTCTCAAGCATATCCCATACATCCTTTGCATTTTTGCATGAATAAATATCATTCAGAGTGTTATCTAATCTATTTAGAATATAATTTTTGCAAAGAAAATCATATTGTTTCAAGACCTCTATAGTCATCATAGTCTCATTAGTTATTGGATTTCCATCTGCCTTAGGAGCCTCTTCCTTGATTATATGTGCCATATTCATGGTTGTCAAGTAGAACAACATCTTTGGTTGCCATCTCTTAAAATTAGTCCCTTTGTTTGTTTCAAGCTTCTCATCATGAGGATTCGGGGAGGTAGCATTCACTCCTGATTGTGAATCCATATTTAAAAAATGATATGTCTTTAGATTGTTGGAAGCAACAATCAAAATTTGAAAAAAAATAGATGACATTTAACTTCTAATAAATACTTAAAAAATAATACAAAATAATATTACAAATGAAAAATGTAGAATTATTGACTTGAAGATAAATGATTGAAGCTTGCAAAAACTTGCAATGTTCTAAAGACAGAGTTCACCTCTTCTCAGTGCTTGAATGACGATTGCTTGAAGAAATAGATGAAATACTATTTCTAATAAACACTCAAAAAATAATACATAACAATATTAGAAAAGAAAAATGCAGAGTTACTAACTTAAATATAAATTATTTAAGTTTACGAAAACATGCGATGTCCTAAATACAAAGTTTACCCTTTCTTAGTGCTTGAAGGACGATTGGTGACTGCTTTCTCTTCTCAATGCTTGAAGGACGATTGGTTGAAAAAATAGATGAAATACTGCTTCTAATAAACACTCAAAAAACAATATAGAACAATAGTAAAAAAGAAAAATATAGAATTATTGACTTGAATATAAATTATCAAGACTTGGAAAAAACTTGCAATGTCTTAATATAGAGTTCACTCATTCTCAGTGCTTGAAGGAAATGATTGAGACTTACAAAAACTTGAAATGTCCTAAATACATAATTCACCAATTCTCAGTGCTTGAAGGATGATTGGTTGAAAAAATAGATGAAATGCTGCTTCTAATAAACTCTCAAAAAATAATATAAAACAACATTAGCAAAGAAAACTGTAGAATTATTGACTTGAATATAAATGATTGAGGCTTGCAAAAAATTTGCAATGCTTGAAAGACGATTGGTGACTGCCTCCCAAGATACAACAATCTGTTTTTGATTTTTTAAACAACTCGATGACTTGAATATAAATGATTGAGCCTTGTAAAAAAAACTTGCAATATCCTAAATACATAGGAGTTCACCCCTTGAATATAAATGATTGAGACTAGACTTACAATGTTGTCCTAAATATAGAGTTCGCCCTTTCTCAGTGCTCAACCCGAAGGAAGCCCAAGACAAAGAGGGCCAAGTTTAAGGCGAAGAATAATAGACCCACATGGGAGCCCTTGTACATTAAAGTGTTAGTTTACAACTCGATATATATTGCTTTTAAGAATTGTATTTTTCTAATGTGGGATAAGTTTGTTTCCTTTTCAAACAAGTTCCTAATAGTATATGGCTTTTAAGACTCATTGTTTGTATTAATGACTTATTGATAATTTATGGAAATCAATTCTAGATTCGCAGCTCTCGATTTGCATTTGAATCACTTTCCAATCACTTCCTTGAGAACCTACAAAACAACAAACATTAAATATGTTCTCAGCGACAAATTATGCTATCTTTGATGCTTCGAATTCGAATGCTCAAAGTTTTCCTATCGTTTCTCACTTTGTGTTTTGCTTATACGAGTGTGTGGTCGCTCTATTAGGGACGAGGAACAAGTTCAGGGATCATATGAGACACTTTTGACTATATTACAAAGGGTGGCAGCTATACATAAAAAAGAGAGAAAAATCTTTTCTCTCTATTTCTAACTCTGGCCGAATCATAGGTGTGTGTGTGGCTTAGGATGCTTTGGCCACCTCTCAGGTGCAGGTTTGGCTATATTGCCGGGACAAAAATATGTGGATATCATACCAGGTTTTATAAAAAAAAAAAAAAATCCAGTAGTTCACTCTCTCTCCATCTGTACTCTCAATCTACACTCTCCCTCTCCTTTGCTCTTTCTTCTATCTTGCACAAAGTTGTAATGTTTGGGTTTGTCACTCTCTCTCCATCTGCACTCTCAATTTCCACTCTCCCTCTCATTTGCTCTTTCTTCTGTCTTGCACGAAGTTGTAACGTTTGGGTTTGTGGTTCAGTTTTTGTGAACTTCAACTGTAAGGTTCCCCTTTGCTCTCTGTCTTCTCTTTATTTTTATCACTCTCCTTAATCTAAACTGTTTTCATTGATTTTCCATACCTGCAGTCTCTGTCATTTGTCCTATTTCTTCTCTTTTGCAGGAACTTGTAAGGTTTGGGTTTCAGTACTTGCAAAGTTCAACTCACTGGTAATGTTCTGCTTTGCTTCTTTACTTTTTCAGTCGATCTATCAGTCTCTTTAATCTAAACTGTTTTCATTGATTTTCATTCTCTACAGTCCCCGTAACTTTTTTTGTTTTGGTCTTTGCAAACATCATCTTGTAACATTAGGGTCTTTAAAAATCTTCAAAAGGTAATTTTCCTGGTATACCAAGCTCTTCAATTTCTTGTGTTTACTCTTTTGAAATCTGCAATTTGTAGGATATTGGATTTTATGAATCATCAATTTTGAGGGTTTATTTCGGTTGATAGCATCAAGTTTTGGATTTGGTATATGTAAGTCTTATATATTTATCTTTTAGGGATTTACAATGTTTGACTTTTAAGATTCCATCACATATTTGCCACCGCAACCTATTTGAAATGCCATTGCGTTCTCAGCTTGCTATAAAAGCAACCACTGCTTATCGTATAATTTCTATAGTTAAAAATTTGTCTGGTGTTGGTCAATAAGATGCAGTAATGGAGTAAAAAATGAAGGTTATTGTAACACCCCCTGACCCAAATCCATTCGGACCGAATCAGGGAGCGCTACTATATACTAAAATCTAACTTTTACTGTTAATAACTATAATTTATATCTATATTAAAAATATTTGAAAGTGGTCAAAATAAATTTCTGAAAATTTTACCAGAGTTTCCTCTGTTTTTCTGACTTTCCAAAACCTGTTTACAGTTAAAATTCATAAAATCAACTTCCAAATTCTCAAATCAATTTTGCGCACCCTTCTAAATATAGTGCGACTTACCAACCAATTTATCACAAGATAATATATATATATATATATATATATATATTCAGATAACATAAACAGATAATAAAATATTTACATAGCGGAAGCTCCTTAAATATTTACAAACAGTTTCTGTATATGCATGCGGTATCAAAATATATATATTTATTACAAACGAACTACCAAAATATATGCAGGAAAGATGTGATTCCGGACTCTGGTTCTGCAGTCTCTACTCTTCTTTATCTTTATCGCCTTTGGAACCTTTGCTACCTGCGTACGAGAAAACTCAACACGCTAAGCATATTGCTTAGTGGATGTACACAAAATTGCATATACAAATATACTAAATCAAATAAGGTTATCTATTTTCGATCAAAATATAAATCAAATATAATTAAATCATATATGGGCCTCATATCAAATCAATTCATATACTCAACAAATATAGTATTCAAAATCAGTCAATAGACAAAATCTTCATAATTTCTCAAATGCTTTTATATAACAAATCAGTTTTCAAATTAGACTCCTGACATACAAAACATAAGTTATCAGACTGGATTACGGGTTGTTCGGCATCGGGCACACAAACGGGGCCACCCGTCGAACATCAGATTAGAATAGAACACCAACGGAATCACCCACTGTAAATGTCCTATGACAGAATTCAGAACCCTGGGACCGGCACTTTGGGCCTGTACTATCCAAAGGGTGGTATAATCGGCACAGTACTGTTCAGACAGAAACCCAATTAATATGTCAACCTCCTATATCCATATCTATGTTCATACACATCAGAGCCAAAATGTTTTCTCAAATCCAATGTCAACATATTTCATTTTTTTCCCAATCATCGAATTCAATTTTCAACGTATTCAATTTCAATTCATATCGATATATCTATATTTTTGAAATTCAAATTTCATCAAATATAATATAACGGAAATATACGAACATATTTTTAAATCCATAATCACATCAAATCAATTCAAAATATATTCAAACGTATTTCATAATTCCATTTCAAATCAAAATGCCCCAAAATCATTTTTCGGTACATTTCACAATTAGTATATAACTAAAATCACTTTCAACAATATATTTCCATAACAATACTAACATCAAAACATATTAAAATAAATTCCGAATAGTATTTATAATCAAAATTTCAGATATAATCTATATTTCGATAATTCACAATTCAAATCATTCCAGAATCAATTTCAAACTATCAACTGTAAGCAATATAATCCAAATAACTCAAAATAAATCAAATGAAATCAATTCGAAATATTCTGGAAAATGGAAAAATTCAAAAACACGTGTACACCGAACCTGAACTATAATCTATAATCAATATAATTCAACTAATTCAAAAACTCTAAAATTCGACAATTCCGAAAATTTCTGGAAAACTGAAAATTCAAAAAATACGTGTACACCAAACCTGAACTTTTCCTCCTTCTCTTTTCCTTATTCTCTTCCTCTTTTCTTTTTCTTCTTCTTCTTCTTTCTCTCTCTTCTTTCTCTCTCCTCTTCTCTCTTCTTTTCTCTAGTTTCTGTTCTGTTTTGCTTTGGTTCTTCTATGTTGGTGGATTTTATGAAGCTCCACCGCTTCAATCCACTCGGTGCTTATTTTGTTTTTCAAATTTTTGAGCCATCGCGACCGCGTGCCGCGAGCGGTGGTCGCTTCGCTTGGTCGCGTTGCTCACTGGTGGAAAATTGCCACTTTTACCGTGAGCAGTTACTGCGAGCGCTGGTCGCGATCCTGGTTGCAGTGCTCACTGGTCCAATTTCTCCATTTTCACCGCGAGCACTGGTCGCGATACCTACTGTCCAAGCTTTCACCCTTTTCTTCGTGCATTTAATTACATTTTCCACCCCTCAAATTATAAATATCATATTCACATATTCAAGATTAATTCAATCATACTTTTCATATTTATTCGAAATTAGGGATGTTACAGTTATCTTATACTTGTGTGCTAGCTTTACAGGCTATATAAATTGTTATATATCATTATAATCCAGTTTTGTTAACTGCATTGAGTGAAGGAGTCTTAAACATGAACTGTTGAAGGTACGTTTTACCTGAACTTGTAATGCCTAAATTAGTGTTCGTTTAGTAATTTTAGGGATTTTGTTTAGTAGACGTGTATCGGCTAGAAACCTAGACTTTTCTCACACTCTTTGAGTTTGGAAGACTTAGGTGTAACAACGTCACGTACGTTTACAATCCATGTTTTGTGGCTGTCACTGTGCTTTTTGTTCGATCCTATAATTAATTTGGTTTATGTTTGTATTCTTATGTAATGCTATAAAGCAAATGACATTTACTTATTCATTAATAACTTTTTGTTTTTTAAAATCGTCTTTTGCAATCATCTAATTCGAGTTGCTTGTCATCCAATCATTATAGATTCATCTTTGAATGTGAAAGTCAGAACTAGCAGATTGAGCTTTTTTTTACTACTTGTACTTAATAAATTACATTATTTTTATAGATTACGAGCTTAATAACTTACTTTTATAAGTCTAAGTAACTTTTGATTGTCATATGTCAGCAAACGAGAGACAGGACACACTGATAGTGAGGGGAAAACTAAGGTATACCGAAAGGGTTACAAATTAATTATTCTTACATGTTATTGTGTTAGTATATTCTTTCTTACTAACACTATATAATTTTACAATTTTCCAATTTTTCTTCAGACACGTAAACAAATTGCTGAAACGTGGAATTCATTACCAGTTGAAGAAAAGTTGCGGTATGGGAGGTATAGTAAAAATCAACAACAACAACAGCAAATTATCCCCTGTGTACCAGGGTACCGTAGCGGCCCACCCGAAGACGAAGATATTGCCACCGATTTAGAAACCCCTCACGTCAATCAAACGTTCACCACTCGGTGTAACCCGTCGCGTTTGTTCCGGGTTATTAGTGGGTTGTCCGACGTCCAAAAACTGGCTGTGAATGAATTAGGTTTTGGCAACATCCTCCTCATCTCCAGCGGACGCCTTCGTCGAGGGTTGTACGGTTGGCTTGTCTAAAACTTTGACGTTGATTCGCGTTCACTATGCATCCATGGGAAGTCCATCACCCTAGACTCCTATACATTCGCTGAGATTATGGGTATTCCCAATGGGGGACAGCCGATTCACATGTACGGAGCGCATCCCTCTCTCAGCGAATGGGTGTCTACGTTTTGTGTAAGTGGTCGTAGAATTTGCATTAATCACATAGAGAGACGCCTTCTTGACATGACCTCAGCCGATGCAGAATTTAAAATTACATTCTGCTTGTTCTTGATAGGCTCTCTTATTGCACCCGGAACTTCAGGTTTAGTAAGTGCAGACTTCATTGCACCTCTTATCAATGTTGTTGCAATCCTTTCTATGGATTGGTCTACCTAGTGCTTTAACTTCCTGTGTGATAGCATTGATAAGTTAAAAAAAAGTGTCAAATCGTCAAAGACACGATGCATAACTTGTTGCTTGTTGTTTCTTCAGGTACATAACTCGTTTTTCTTTAATTTTCAATTTTCTCTCTATAACGTCATTATAAATATCAAATTTTCACTAATTTACTTGCATTCAGCTATTTTATCTCGATTCACTTTAATTGGATCCTCCAATTGTTGATAAATCAATCCTATCAGTTAAAAGCTAGATGAGCGTGAAAATAATTTTTTTTATATTGTCTCCAAAATGCAGATGGACTTGACAGTACGGAGGTACACTGCTAAATTTATGACATTTTAATAATTTTTGTTAACTGCTATAAATCTTATCCATTTCAAATCGGATATAACTAATTAATTTAATGTGCGTTGCATGCAGATGGTCATTGCTCAATATGATTGAAATTCATCCCACATCGGACAACATTCGGAGGGTGCCCCATCCCCTGCACCTAGTAGCTTCGTGAATCGGCTAACTAATGCCACCACAAGCAAAGGCCTGTGTGGACATGATCACCTGTTCCAGACGGTGTTGGGTGAAATTCAGTCCATAAGAATTGAGGTCACCGTACTGAGGACCAAGGTCACCGAGCTCAGGTCCGAGGTCACCGACTTGAAAGGAACAAACAAGGGAAACAAAGGAGAATAACATGTTGATAACATCTGTACTACTGCTGATTATGCCGATCCATGTTCAACAAATGTTTTAGCGGATATCGGTTGTTTAAATCAGTCACGTCAACCGATCATCCCGCCTCCGCAAACACAACCCGACATTGATACTGCTACGAATATGCAGTCTGGGGCCCCTAATGTTTCATCCAGCGATAAGACCCCGACACAAGCAAAAGAAGAGCCGAAGGTTCTATATGTAGGCGAAGGGGACGAGGTTTGTACATCTCTTGCACTGTTTACAATATTAACAATAACTTCGCTTGTATATAAACCCTTTGTAATTATCTTTCCTATTGTATAATGCAGAATACCACGGGTCATGTTCTCGTGGCAGCTGCCCCACAGTCACCAAATAATGACGGGCGGACCTATCGGTATGGGCCTTTTGAAATATCCTTTCGGCTGGCATCCCCAGATGATGTAATTATCCCATACATTTTTTACAGGGATCTACCAGACGAGTATGCATCATCATTACTCTTTGCAACTACTTATTATCCTTGATCCTTGGTATTTATGTGTATGTAATTTAATTTTTTGTTTGAATGATTGTTTTGTCCATATCTGTAGTGAAACCATATTAGAATTTGATGATTTAGTCTTTGAACAAAAAGTCTTTAGATCACTTGAACCCCGCCAATTCGTCACCGATGAAGTTAATTTTCTACATACTCGTACACTTACAATAAGTTCTTTATTAATGTTTTTCTTCCCGTGAATTTACAAAGTTCTTTCTGTATGTACTTGTCGTTTCCCTAGGTTATAGATGCTGTTGTTCATTTGTTGCGCCTCAACCACCAGTCCAACAATAGTCCAACGTGTTGGGATTTATACCTTAAAGCTTATAATTGTAAATGGTTAAAGACTTAATAAGAAATATTCAGATTATCATTCAAGTTTATAAATGTTTTATATTCAGTAATACATTCGTATTGTGCAAGAACATCCTAAATTGCAAGATGTAATCTCAGAATGAGTATATGATGGTCATATACAGAAAGGATTCATTTCAAGACATGCAATCTAAAGAGACCGTAGAGAGCGAACAAAGCTGGGTATTTTGTTTGTGATTGATCTACAGCTGCGGTCCATTCTGTAAATTACAGTGGTCTTATCCTAGACCGCTCATGTAGTTGACATGAGAATGGAGGCACCTTATATGATGAGATCATATAGGACTGAGCCACAATTTATATGAATCTCTCACCAAGATCCGTTAGTAGATGAGATTCATATATAATCGATAAACGATGGCTATTTATAGGTGATCTTAATCATTAGTGTCTTATCGACTCCTTTAGGTTGGATCATGACTTTTGATTTACTATGAGTGAGGTTGATGTGAATTTCGACCAATACCTCCGTATCTTGGAGTTTCGGTTTGGTTTGTAGCTATGAAGGTTTGAACACAATAGTGGAATCCACTCCTTCTTATTGAAGTAGATGAGTAGTTTCCTTAAAGGTTGATTCAGGGCTTGAACGATTATGAGCGCTCTCCTTCTTCCGTGAGAAAGATAGGATTTAATTGGTCATTAGAGAACCAATGGTACTTAAAGGAAAAGATATTTCTAGAGGGGTATAACGGACTTTATGACCCAGCTCTAGTTATGAACTATTTGTAGAGGATCACACTATATACAATTAGCTATATCAATGGATACTGAGACTTCAGATTGTATAAACACGTCTACAGTTCTGATAGTGCAGTCTCGGGTTTTTAGTGGAATAAATTTAAGGTTAATAATCGTGAAATATTAATTAAAGAGTTTTAATTAATATTACTAAGTTTTATTGTAGCTTAAAAATGTAGGTTCATTAGGTCCCCTTACTAGCCCTTATGGTTGTTGGTAACGAGGGTCACGGTAGATTAATTAGATGATCCAATTAATAGTATTACGAAGTAATATGATTTAAATAAAAGAGAATAATTAAATAATGTGATTATTTAATTAATTAAATATTTAATAAAATAATAAAAATTAATAATTAATAATTAATAATTCTATTTATTACATGTGAGGTCATGTGATTAGATAATGACTAGGACAAAAGAATTAAAATAATTAGATTATTTTAATAGTCCAAAAGGTCACAGGTTCAAGTCATTAGGGAGACTAAATATAAATAGGATTAAGAATCCTATTTTAACCTGGTCAAATTAAAACCTTAAAAAGCTACTATATAAGTATTATATAGCTAGGAAAAAAAAAACCTAACACATAAGTGAGAAACACAAGAGGGTTCAACCACCAAAGAGAGAAGAAAGAAAAAAAAAAGTTTTTTTTTACTCTCCCTTTTCTTTCAGGTACGACCGGCCATAGGGAGAAAGGGTTCTCTGTTCGTTTTTCACGTGACCTCTATCTCTTGCAGTGACATGCCCACACACACATTGTCAGACCGGGGGTCATAACTCGGAAGATCTGGTGGTAGATCGAGAATTCAGAAAAAGGAAAATAAAAAAAAAGATATGTAGTTCCTGAAATCTTTTTCTTCGTATATACAAGAACTCGTTCCTGATTGAAAAATAGTTTTTCAATTGAAAGAAAATTTTTGAAACCTAATTCCGCATGTTATACGATAATCAAATATTTTCTAAAACTCCCTTCAATTTGTATCAGAGCCATTGGTTCTAAGTTTATGTATATACGCAAAAGAAAAAGAAAAAAAACTACATATTTCTTGTTTATTATTTTTCTTTTTAATTCTTGATCTTTGATATATTATTGTGCAGGCAAAAATCTAGATTGTATGATTTGTTTTTATTATTATATGATTTGATTATATAATTTTAAAAAGCGTAACTGGTCGTTAATTATATGGTGAATGGATTATAGGATTTGTTTTGTTTTTGGGCCAATTGTTTATGGCAAAGTTTTTTTTTATTTTTTATTTTGCTATATTTTTTTATTGTTATTCTTATAATCTATCTGCCCTATGAAGAGTCAAAGAAGCAGATGATGCGAAGAAGAAAAGAAAAGAAAAAAAATAACTGCACAGTAGGCCCAGCGGCCGCGCTCAACCAGCAACCAGCTCCCGGGGGTTGCTGTTGCGCTTGCGTTAGGGCTAGTTTTTTGTGTTTTTTGTTGAAGATCTTTTTGCTGATTTTTTCAAAAAAATATTATTGAATATTTTCTGGAAAAAGTGCAGAAAATTGGAGCGAAAAACCATGGGTGAAATGACCCACGAACGCACGTGAAAGCGCGGCTCGCGCGAGGGCCGCTCGCACCTTGCGTGCATGCGGCTACATTGCTGGCAGTCGTACTTTCACATGCTTTAGGGTTGTTTAGGGTTTCTTCTTGACCTAGGGTGCGTGTTAAGGTAACACGTGGACCTCTGGAAAAGATGTTGACTTTTGACAAAAATCAAGTTTGACTTGATTAGGAAAACGAAGAAAAGAAGAATTCAACTTGAAGAAGAACTTTTGAAGACCAAGGAATGCCTTGGGAATACAATTGTAATTAGAATTGTTTAAGTTAGATAACCCATGTCAATCGGTCAATTACGTATGCTTTATTTATTTTCATGTAATGATTATATGGATGTTAAAGTATTGTCATACATATGAATGTCATCTATATTAGGTGAGCCTACACATGCATAAATAATATGTCATGTATAATTATCATAATATATTGTTTTATTTTAATGAGATTAAAATAGGAAACAATTTCATAAATGGCAATCGAATAATGGATTTAGTTTTTAGGTGTAAAAACTTGGTAATATCCATTAATTAACTAATCAACAAATTAAAGAGTTTAATTAAAAAGATTAGTTAGGTTTTTTTATCATTAATTAAGATTAATTGGATTAATTACTTAATTAAAAAGAACCAAATAATGATATTAGTTTTTAGGAGTAAAAACTTGGTAAATCTCATTATTAACTAATCTATATATTAAAGTGTTTAATTAGATTAGTTAGGTCATTTTAATTGTTAGGTTTAATTTGATTAAACACCATGGACATAATTGGACCAAATAATGTGATTTAGTTTTAAATAGTTAAAACTTGGTAATTTCACATATAATTTCTAGTTTATTTAAATAGTTTATGTAAATTAGAAATTGAATAATAAATTATATTTTAAATGTTAAAATTGAATAATTTATTAAAACTAGTAAAACTTAGATTTTATATTAGCCTATAGAATCTAAGTAAAGACTAGAAATATAGAGTTTTAAAAACTCTTAATTTATAGAAAACCCTAACTACCAATACTCATGCATCATGTTTAATTTTATGCCGAACTATAGCATTTAATATGAATGTATGAATGAATGATATTAATTTAGATTTATATTTTTAAATATCAGCAATGTCTTCTGCTTTATTTTCCTCGCAAACAAAACATTAACCGGGATAACTATATTAAGTGGAACACAACGTGAACGCAATCATGGTCTACATAGACCTTAAATTTGTGCTTACGGAGAAATGTCCTCCAGAGCTTGCAACCAATGCAGGATGAGTTACAAAAGGTAAGACTAGCGAAGCAAATGTTGCTGAGCCATCCTCTTCTTGTTTCAAGAAGAGGAAGAGGTCTACTGGTAAAATAAAGGCTAAACCAAAAATAAAGAGCACTACGACTGACTAAGCAAAAGGAAAAATGTTTCCATTACAAAGAGGTGGTCATTAGAAGAGGAATTGTCATCAATACCTCGAGGAGCTCTCCAATAGGAACAAAGTGAAAAGTAAATAAGATTTACTTATCAAATCTTGTTTAGTAGAAGATGATTCTTTACCATGAGTAGTTGATTCAGGGGCCACTAACTAGTTTTGTTCTTCTTTACGTTGGAATGATTCTTGGATAAAAGCTGGAGGAGAGGTCCTTCACTATGCGTATTGGAACTGGGGATGTCGTTTCAACACAAGAAGTGGGAGTAGTTAAACAACAAATAAATAATTATTTTCTTTTATTGAACAATGTCTGTTTCATTCATGGATTAATAAGAAATTTGATTTCTGTATCCAGAATACACGAAAAAGTTTCATAAGGTTTCTTTTAATGATAAATCAGTTATCATTTCAAGAAATGGAATGAATGATTATTTTGGAATAAAAGAAAATAACTTGTATGTTTTAAGACCGTTAATTCATACAACACTGCTTAATACTGAATTGTTTAAAATTGAAAAACTAAAAACAAAACGACAAAAGATTTCTCCAAATGATGACATGTATCTGTGGCATCTAAGACTTGGACATATAAACCTTGATAGGATAAACAGACTAGTAAAAAGCGGATCTTCAAGTCAGTTAGAGATCTGTACCTTACCTGTCTGTAAATCTTATCTGGAATATAAGATGACCAAGAAACCTTTTACAGTAAAAGGGATTAGAGCCACGCAACCACTTGAGTTTATAGATTCAGACATCTGCGGACCTATGAGTGTTAAAGCTAGAGGTGGTTATGAGTATTATGTCACATTTATTGACGAATACTCTAGATACGCATATGTTTACCTAATGCAACGTAAGTCGAAAACCTTTGAAAGGTTTGAAGAATTTCAAGCTGAAGTTGAAAATCAATTAGGCAAAACAATCAAATCACTACGATCAGATCGTGGGGGTGAGTATCTAGACCAAGAGTTTGAAAACTACATGGTTGAGTATGGGATAGTATCCCAACTCACGGCTCTAGGTACACCATAGCAGAATGGTGTTGCGGAGAGGAGAAATAGGACCCTGATAGAAATGGTGAGATATATGATTAGTTTCTCATCATTACCATATTCCTTTTGGGGATTTACATTACAAACTGCGGCTTACATACTGAATGTAGTTTCATCCAAGTCTATTCCTAAGACTCCTATAGAATTTGTGGAATGGTCGTAAAACTACTTTATAATAGTTTCACATATAGGGATGTTCGGTACATGTACTAAAGAATAGGAGTGGAAAGCTAGAACCTCGTTCACAAGTATGTTTATTTTTAGGGTACCCAAAGGAAACACAAGGTGGATTCTTTTATAATCCACAAGAAAACAAAGTGTTTGTATTGACAAACGCAACGTTTCTTGAGGAGGATTATATGAGTAATCATAAACCTTATACTAAGATTGTGTTAAAGGAGCTAGAACCTGGAACAACCAGTGCTCAATCGACAAGAGTTGTAGACGATGTTATTATTCCACAAACATCTGATAGTCATATGATTTCATAGTCAGGATACACTACCGTCTAGGCGTAGTGGAAGGGTTGTTCAATAACCTGATCGCTACTTAGGCATTGGAGAGGCATAGGGTGTCATTTCTGATGATAGTATGGATGATCCATTGACATTTAGACATGCAATGGAAGATTCTGACAAAGAGGAATGGCTTAAAGCCATGAATCTCGAGATGAAGTCCATGTACTCCAACTCAGTCTGAGAACTTGTAGACTTACCAGATGGGATAAAACCCATAGGATATAAGTGGACCTACAAGCATAAGAGATGAGTAAATGGAAAGGTAGAGACCTTCAAGGCAAGGCTAGTGGTTAAGGGTTATACCCAGAAGGAAGGCATTGATTATGATGAAACCTTCTCGCCAATAGCTATGTTTAAGTTTATTAGGATACTCTTATCCATAGCTGCCTATTTCGATTACAAAATCTGGCAAATGGACGTCAAGACTGCATTCTTGAATGACAATCTAGACGAGAGCATCTATATGATGCAATCAGAGGGATTCATATCCCAAGATTAGGAGCAAAAGGTTTGCAAACTGCAAAGGTCTATTTATGAACTTAAGCAGGCGTCTATGTCTTAGAACATTAGGTTTGATACTACGATCAAGACCTATGGCTTTGAACAGAACGTTAATGAGCCTTGTGTAAACAAGCACATCATTGACAAGAAAGTAGTTTTCCTGGTCCTTTATGTAGATGACATTCTACTCATTGGGAATGACGTAGGAACATTGTCAGAGGTAAAGGGTTGGATTGCTAATCAATTCCAAATGAAAGATTTGGAAGAGGCAAGTTATATTCTTAGGATCTAATTAATAAGGGATCGTAAGAACAAACTATTAGCGCTGTCTCAGGCATCGTATTTCGACAAGATACTTGTGCGATTCTCCATGCAGAACTCCAAGAAAGGTAGTTTACCTTCAAGGCATGGAGTTCACTTGTCTAAGGAGCAGTGTCCTAAGACACCTCAAGAAATTGAGGATATGAGACGGATTCCCTATGCATCCGCAATAGGCAGTCTTATGTATGTTATGCTATGCACAAAACCCGACATCTGCTTTGTAGTAGGAGTAGCCAGTAGATATCAGTTCAACCTATTATTGGATCATTAAGTTGCTGTTAAGCAAGTATCTTCGAAAAACGAGAAATTATATACTTGTATATTTCCATCCGAATTTGATTCCATTGGGATATAGAGATTCTGACTTTCAGTCAGACAAGGATTCAAGGAAATCCACGTCTGGGTCAGTATTCATCCTTGGTGGTGGAGCCATAATTTGGAAGAGTATCAAGCAATCTTGCATTGCTGATTCCACCATGGAAGCCAGGTATTTGGCTCCGAAAATTCTTAAGTGATTTGGAAGTTGTTCCAGATATGGATAGGCTCATGACACTTTATTGTGATAATAGTGGAGCTGTGGCCAATTCCAAAGAACTAAGAAGTCATAAAAGAGGGAAGCATATATAGAGGAAATATCATCTCATCAGAGAGATAGTGCAGCGAGGAGACGTGGTCGTGACGAAGATTGCGTCACAAGATAACTTGGAAGATCTATTTACTAAGACCTTGACGGCTAAAGTGCTTGAAGGTCACCTAGAGGGTCTAGGATTATGAGACATGTCCCATTTGCTTTAGTGCAAGTGGGAGATTGTTGGGATTTATACTCTAAAGCTTGTAATTGTAAATGGTTAAAGACTTAATAAGAATTATTTAGACTATTATTCAAGTTTATAAATGTTTTATATTCAGTAATACATTCGTATTGTGCAAGAACATCCTAGATTGCAAGATGTAATCTCATAATGAGTATATGATGGCCATATACGGAGAGGATTCATTTTGAGACATGCAATCTAAAGAGTCCGTAGAGAGCGAACAAAGCTGGGTACTTTGTTTGTGATTGATCTACTGCTGCGATTTATTCTGTAAAGTACAGTGGTCTTATCCTAGATCGCTCATGTAGTTGACATGAAAATGGAGGCACCTTTTATGATGACATCAAATAGGACTGGGCCACAATTTATATGAATCTCTCATCAAGATCCGTTAGTAGATGAGATTCATATATAATCGATAAACGATGGCTATTTATAGGTGATCTTAATCTTGAGTGTCTTATCAACTCCTTTGGGTTAGATCGTGGCTTTTGATTTACCATGAGTGAGGTTGATGTGAATCTCGACCAATACCTCCATATCTTGGAGTTGCGGTTTGGTTTGTGGTTAGGGAAGGTTTGAACACAATAGTGGAATCCACTCCTTCTTAATTGAAGTAGATGAGTAGTTCCCTTAAGGGTTGATTCGGGTCTTGTTCATTAAAGAATCAATGGTACTTAAAGGAAAAGATATTTCTAGAGGGGTACAACGGACTTTATGACCCAGTTCTAGTTATGAACTATTTGTGGAGGATTAAACTATATGCAATTAGCTATATCAATGGACACTGAGACTTCAGATTGTATAAACACGTCTATAGTTCTAAGAGTGTAGCCTCGGGTTTTTAGTGGAATAACTCCGAGGTTAATAATCGGGTTTTAATTAATATTACTAAGTATTATTGGAGCTCAAAACTGTGGGTCCATTAGGTCCCCTTGCTAGCCTTTATGGTTGTTGGTAACGAGAGTCACGGTAGATTAATTGGATGATCCAATTAATAGTATTATGAAAGTAATATAATTTAAATAAAAGAGAATAATTAAATATGTTATTATTTAATTATTTAAATATTTAATAAAATAATAGAAATTATTAATTATTAATTCTATTTATTAAATATAAGGTCATGTGATTAAATAATGACTAGGACAAAAGAATTAAAATAATTAGATTATTTTAATAGTCCAAAAAGTCACAGGTTCAAGTATTTAGGGAGACTAAATATAAATAGGATTAAGAATCCTATTTTGACCTGGTCAAACTAAAACCCTAAAGAGCTACTATATAAGTGTTATATAGCTAGAAAAAAAAAAAAACCTAACACATAAGTGAGAAACACAAGAGGGTTCGGCCACCAAAGAGAGGAAGAAAGAAAAAAAAGTTTTTTTTTACTTTCCCTTTTCTTGCAGGTACGGCCAGCCATAGGGAGAAAGAGTTCTCCGTTTGTTTTTCACGTGACCTCTATCTCTTATCGTGACGTGCCCACAAACACGTTGTCAGACCGCGGGTCATAGCTCGGAAGATCTAGTGGTAGATTGAGAAGTCTGAAAAAGGAAAATCAAGAAAAACGTATGTAGTTCATGAAATATTTTTCTGCGTATATACAGTAAGTTGTTCCTGATTGAAAAACAGTTTTTCAATTAAAAGAAAATTTTTGAAACCTAATTCCGCATGTTATACGATAATCAAATGTTTTCTAAAACTCGCTTCACAATGGAACCGTCAATTTGGTTCCTTCTGACTTACTTTGCCATATGCAATGACCGTTTCCTTTGTTTTGTAAATTGCTTTTGCCATTCATCATACATTATTATAATATCATTTTCATTTTTTAATTGTTTCTTCTTCTAGTACCTTGTATTGAGCAGTAAAGATTTGTTGTCAAAGTCGTTGAAGGTTATTATGGGCAAAGAGACACATATGCGAAACTTTAAAAACTGCAATTCAGTTTATATCTGATCCCTTTATTTATCATTATAACTTCGGCTACATCATTCCATAGTTGACAAGACAAATCCGTTCTCAAAATAAGATGAAGTTTCTATAAGTTATTGCAATTTTTGAATTCACATTCTGCGGTTTTATGGATTTTTATTCCAGTTAATGAACTCCACCGGCACTGGTATTGTGGAAGTCTGGGACTCCTTTCCTCCCCGTAGAGGTTTAGATAAACGACACACGGATCAAATTCGTAAACTGATATTATTCTTAATTACATGGTTTATAAATTACTTGTACGATAACATAGACCATCAACGTACAGTAAGCATTAGTAAGTATTGATTATTTTTTAATCTAACTATTGATCTTCAAATGACATCGCTTGACATTGTACCTCGCCGGAGATATCACTGCAGCTTCCACTCAGGAATTCTCTTTCACTGCTCTTCTAATAAAATTAAATGAATATGCCCTCAGGCAACCAAATGGTTATGATTATGGTATGTTTCTCTGCATGTTCATGTGGCAGTCCTACCCTTCTACTGCGAACATGAAGGAGGTATATATCCCACCCTCACTCATTTTTGAAGTGTTTAAGTTCTTCTATATCTATCTCTGTCTGTGGATATTAATACCTCATTGAAACTATTTCATTGCAGTATAATTCACAAGCAGCACGTCTGCTGTTGGTGAGCTCTCTGTCAAATTATTTGGAAAACAAAGGCTTCAGCAGCTGAAAATTGAAGCTACTGCACACCAAAATGACCCTGCTTACGAAATCCACTAGGGAGGAATAAAGTGACCCGGACCAGCAATGAAATTGACTAAGGAGGGGAAGTCCTTGCAGCTATAATCATACCTACATTGTTTGTTCTATACATTTTTTGATAAATTCAATATTGTGTACTCCGTATTTTATTTTCATACGTAGGTTATATGTTTAAATTTATTGGATCACTGTGTATGCAGCAGTACTGTATAGAATGCACAAAATACAATGTTGTTGTTATATTCATTACCTATTCGTATATATTCGTTAAAAATATAATTCATTACCAGTTATGGTTTAAAGATTTGCATACCTATACGCTTCAACTATTCAATCTGTAATACTGCATCCATTGCGCAAACTGAACTTACTAGAACAATAAATTACATACTCAAAATATTTATTACGGCCCAATTTACAATGCTGCGTTTAATATGTTACCATATTAGTTCGTGTGTTTATGTGCTCTCATGAACCCAAAAGTTCACTAGAAATTTGAAGTAAATTACTTATCGGTTAGGTTATTCTACGTTACCGCGTATTGAACAGTTCGCGACTTAATAACATTACGAACTTATATCATCGCGTCAGTGTCCGTATTCGCGCACCGACTCTTCTTCCACCTATGCCCACGCGACATTATAATTCCACAATGTAGATTATTTCGTTAGACGTTGTGTCGCGCTGTCATCATTTTCTTTCTCCTTCGCTGTTCGAACTGAACACTTCGCAGTTGAAGTAAATGCCAACCTCTTTCGGGAACACTAAGGTCACAAAACTTGATCGTAAAATTGGCCATCACACACCAACTGATCAGTTTGTGAGACACAATATATCGTGAGCCGCTAAGCCTGTGACAGACACAGTGTCGCAAATCCAAGATTATATATTTTTTTTTGTAAGCAAATATAACCTTCCCTATTGTGTCACCAATGGATGCAGATGGACGTAGCCATAGTCAATGGTTAAATGCCATACAAACATACCAGAATGTCAACCCATATATTTTCCTGGCCTACGGTTTCCAATGGATGTTTACATGCACGATAAAATATTTCAAACCATATATTTTCGTAAAATACATTGTATATACCATAATTGCAAAACAAGAATAATATAACTTTTAATATATATTACCAAAGATTATTTTCATTTAAATATTTTCTTCAATACTTAATTGGATTTATTGGGTTATCAATTAATAAACTCAAAATTATATTATACTCCATTCATTTTCTTATTATGTTAGAATTCATTGTGTAGTTGTAGTTGCTATTTACATTTTTCATATTATGCTGTAGTTGGATTCTCATCCATATGTCATATGCACAACTTAATAATGATGATTTCCACCATAATTAACTTTTCCTAATATTTATATTAAATATTTTAGTTTCCGTTAATGGTGTTATAAGATATTACTGATCAAGTTTAATGAAACGAAAACAAGCGACATAATTAATACTAAACTTCAAACTAAAATATGTTATGTCTCAATCCAACATAAACTACCAAAACTGAAGACAAATAATTATCATCAAACTTATACTACTAAACAGGATTTAAAAACTAAAAGTGAAAGTATATTAAATTGAATTAGGAAGCCAAACATGCAACAATAATATAACACATAAACAAAATCCACCACATGACAACAAGAATAAATCCAAATTCAATGGTACTTAGATACTGCATACAAAAATAAAATATAAATCGTTCAACAATAATATTATTTATATATGTTGCATACGTAATCCAATAATGTGCATGGCGGGTTATTAAATCTTCATTTTCCATCTCACCGTGGCCTAATTTGATTGCTCCTAATGTTTCCTCCATCACTCCCATACGCGCGATAAGGTTGTCAAATTTGTCATTAATGTCCCCCTTCAAGCCATCCGGTCGCCTCTCCAAAGAATTGAACATGGCAGCAGCCCATGCAGGAGGTATTGGCTGGTCAACCGTCGGATCAGGACCTCTTGCCACAACATCTTCCTCGTCTATCTGAGGTCAAACCCGGAATCTGGAATCAAACTCAGGCTCACGTCGTCCCCTAGCCAAGTCCTTATAAGTGCGGCGGTCAAGATTCAGGGATGGTGGTATGACAATCTCATCTCTTCCGTAAACATCGACTTCTGCTACAGCACAAAAATATGTAATTAAACTAGGAAAACATAGATTGCCAACACCTAACATCCCATTTGTGCTATGGACTATCTTATGAGGTAGCCAATGTTTATGGGGAGATTGTGGCGGATGCTGTAAATAACATAGGCCATTTTCGGGCTCACCATTGACCACGTCGACTTTGGCAACACAGAGTAATAACAAAATTCATTCCACAATATTGATTCCAAATTCAGTTCTTCACCGGACATTACGATGCGAGATGAGGTCCATGTTGGCTGCTGATGTGGATTTTATACAACTCGCAAGTATACGAGATCAACATAAGTAATAAAGAGTGAATAGAGCATCGTTCTCACGAAGACAATGAATATCAATTACCAAAATTAACAAAACCTAATTCTATTTGGAATAACAATATTTTAGAAATTACAAATTAACTAAAAACAATTAAAAACTACGATTCGAATTCAAGGGAATTGAGGCATTAGGATATCCGATTTCACTTGGTTATTATTAACAAACACTCATGAGTTACTATCTAGATTTTATTACCGATGGTTGAATGCGTGCTTAAACTAGATTAACCAATAATCTCTCTCGAGTATTACTAGAATTATTCCATCGCACACCAATAACCTATCTCTCGATGACTACTGAGTGCACGAGAACACATTAAGAATAAATAAACACAAAACAAGTAACACAAACCAATTACTATATCTCTATGTAATTTAGTATGTGATAGACATTAATACGAGCACGTGGCGGGCGTCTCCTTTCGCTTCATAACCCAACCACCTATGATCATTCTAAGTGATGATCAGACACAATAGAAAGCAATAAAATCAATAATATCTATTCAACACATCAATAACAAATCTAAATATAAAAACTCAATTGTATTCAATAATTAATAAACCAAGATCCATCATTAATCCTAACTATGAAAAATTAGTTCATGCTTGAGTAAAAGAACAAAGCAATAATATTCTTAAATTCTAGCATGACTAATTACAACGGAAAAGTAAAGGAGAAGAAATTTTAAAAAAACTTCATTGATTCCCAATCGATTGCTTTCCGAGGTGATGCGAAATTGATGACAAATGCAATGCGGAACGAAGATGTTGCTTCCAAACCCTAGAATTTTCGACCTCCTCTTCTAATTGATTGAGTCTCTATTAATAGCTTTCCCTCATGAAGAATTTGAGAAGGAAACAATCTCATGAATTCGTGCCAAAAAGCGCTACCTAAAAGCGCTAGCTGAGGTAGCGCCACCTGATGGAAAAAACTAGGAAAAGAAAAGTACTAGCTGAGGTTGCGCCTCCTGATGGGCAAAGCAATGGGAAGAAAGGAGCTAGCTGAGAGTGCTAGCTGAGGTAGTGCCTCCTGATGGGCAAAGCAAGGAGAAAAAAGGCGCTAGCTGAAGGTGCTAGCTGAGGTAGCGCCTCCTGATGGCAAATTCTTCAACTTGATTTCACGGTCTATTGATCCAAAATCATCCAAAACATCATCGATCATCGATTATCACCTGCACACTAAATAAACACATCAAAACGTCCAATGTTTCCTTAAGAATCGAGCAAAAACGATAAATACTGGGGTCGTAAAATCATGCAAATATGACGTTATCAATACCCACAAACCTACCTTTTGCTTGTCCTGGAGAAAAATCGGAACAAAACTAAAACGAAAAACAAAAATAAACAAATAAAGTAAACTATCCTAATCCACTTTCGTAGGTAAACACGATGGCACTTAGCATGTGCCACAAGCCTTTAAACCTCTAGGTGTCCCTAATAGGAGGAGTTGTGTCTCCTGAGGGTTTACAGCTACGACACCCACAAACGTAATCCCTGGGCGTTGAACGCATTGAAACACTTACTTAAAACATACTATCGAAGACTCATTCATGCATGACATACCAATAATCAATAACTAAAGCTCGGCCTATGGAATTAAACATCAAACAATATCTAACTAACCAATGCTCTAGTTATCATAATCTCAAAACAAACACATTCGAATGCCATTAATATAATTCGCCTTGACTCTATATCTCGCATGGAATCTCTTATTATAACTCTTAGAACCTAGGCTTATACACTCATTCAAATATATGCGAATTGGAGTTTATGCACAATAAAAATCAAATTTTTCTTCGCATATGAGTATGTAAATAGAAAGACGTTCAGATTATGCAAAAGATCTCATGAACAGATTCAGACACTAAGAACGAAATAAATCACAATGCACACACATACTCTTAAATTGGAATCATCAAAAGATCAGTAGGTCTTTTTCTCGGTTGTAATGGGGCCAAGGGTGGAGGTTAAGAAATAGAACGGAAACCGGATTTCAAAAAGAACTTAGGATCACAAACACAGAGATTTATTCGAACATAGACAAACCTCTACATTTCTTTTCAAACACAAATTTTTTTTTTTTTTTACTTCAAGCCATTCAATCTTAACATTTTTTTTTTCTATGATTCATCTCCAAATGATCCCAAGCTCAAAGGGTAAGGCTAAAAGTATAAGGGCTTGGATACAGATTTTGTGGGAGATGCAAGAAAATGGTTAATGTGTTTGGCTTCAAAGGGGGTAATGGAGCACACACAAAGGTTGGGAATTATGGCCTTTAACTCGGTTTAAAAACACACATAGCCTACATCATTTCTCAAGCTTCAACCAACTCAAAAGCATAACATACAAGTGAATTTATTTAAAATAGAGTTCATTAGCATCCAAAGCAAAACCTATAGAGATCAATCTATTTTAAAATTATCTCGGAGAGTGTATAGGAGTAGAAACAATAAAACCCTCTCAAAATAAAACGATAACAGCTCAAAAACTCACAAGAGTAGTCTCCACTATTAATCATGGTCATCCAAATATATTGTTTCTCCATTATAATATCAAAAACATGGCTAATTAAATACCGATCGATATAAAATTCACTAAGACCTTACTTTCATAAAAGATTATGGACACTGCCTGCAGAATGGTCTTATAATCATATGTATAAGCATCATATTTCAACAAATTCAGCTAACAATGCACCAAAGTTCGAATTCCTACCCCCAAACTTAAATCTAACATTGTCCTCAATGTTAGTCAATGAAAGAACAACAACACAAAATAGAGAATTCGAAACTCAATAAAGCCCATAGATGAGAATACGTACTTGGCAATAGTATAAACATGTGCTAAGTCGTTAGTATGAACAAACAAAATAAAAGAAGTAAGCATTTAGAGCAAGTTGAAACGATAACAATTTAAAACGCACATAAAGAAAATACTAAGAAAATCATGCATCGGTAGATGGGAGAGTGTGGTCCGCTCTAGTACTCGCGCTCACATCCCCAGTCGGACCCTTAGGCCGACGATCGTAAATTTGGAGCTACACTACTTGGTGAACTTCCTCCAATTTACCTTCCACTTGATGTAATCGTCCGTCAATCTGATATAGACGCCCTCTAATCCGACTAAACTAATCATTCATTTGGATTGTATAATCATCGAATCAGACTCCGAGGCCCTGAACAGCCTCCATGATGTCTGCCAATCCAACCTGTGCGGGGCTGTCCTCTTGGATCTCGGGGTCTACAGCAGGTGCTTCATCTTCCTCTATGGGTCTACCATGGGTACGACGACGACCGAAGGGAATACGAGGTATGCTGCGAATAGATGCTTGGTCGTTATATGTTCAGATCCCAATATTCCCCATGGAACTCTGGTGTTCACCATAGGCTTCAACCCCTGCTTTCTCACACATTGCAGTAATTAAACATGGAAAAGTGAGAACTCCAATTTTACTACGCCCTGCGCGAAGAATCTCCAAATGAATAATTTGCCCAATATCTAAAGGGAGAACATGCTGCAGACTGTAGAGTATTTCAGCAGCCTTAGAAGGGATAGTGTTGCGGTGGCGCGTGGGCCAGATGGAGTGGTTGCAAAAGATGAACTATAAGGCAAAGTCAAGATGAATCTCCGAGCACTTTAGGTCTATCCGGCGGTAATCCCAAGTAGAATTGCCATTCATCTTAAGACTAGCTGCCATATTAGTGTTAAAACTAGTGAAGTACTCATGTTCGAATAGCCCTTTTTGTAATTCTGGCTGATCAACTAAGCTAAAATACCCATTTATATCGGATGGCTGAATAGACACCTCAACTCCCCCTACCATCACTATACCCCTTTCCTCATATATATCCGGTATCATGGAAGCGTAAAATTCTAGTACAAGACCCTCACTGGCGTCATTTGGACGCTGCACATATTGCTCCCATCCTCTTTCTCGTATGGTATGTGGGAGCGAAGTATGCTCAAGTTCGGCCACATTAATTCCCCTTTCCAACCAAAGTGGCCATTGTTCTATGGCGGCCATTCTTTTCGAAAATTCTGGGTTGGGTTGGACTACTCTCTGCTTCTTCCCTTTTTTTCCCTCCTCTGATTGGTATCTTTGAGGTAGAAGCCATGGAAGAAAAATTTGCATTGTTTGTCTTAACCATTTTTACGAACAGTTGGTGCGCACTCGTTTAAAGTTGCCCAAACACATACAATCCTTGTAAAATCAACTCTAAATACACAACTTCACTACACCCATTAGCACAAACACTTCAATATAGCCAATCAAGTTCACCACATTCCCACACTACTTGCCTCTAGGTGCAAAACCACATTCCAAAATTCTAAAACTCTTAAATATAAAATAGGAAGATTTGAAGTTACCTTGTTGGAGTTTCCATTAGCATGAACATGAGCAAAATTGGATGAGAAATGGTGCTAGAGGGGAGCTCGCGTGTAAAGGTTGCGGTTGGTGTTGGTGAGGGTGCGACCGAGTATGTGCGGTTGGTGTTGGTGTGGGGAGCTCGCGCTGTATTTTTTTTTTTTTTTTTTAACATACCAGAGGTAGGCGCGAGCAAGACATGCGACCTGGGGTCTCACTTTGCTGCTCGCGCTACTTGATGGGTGTGTTCAAAAATTATTATTATTATTATTCTTATTATTATTATTTTTCGGGCGCGAGCAAGGAGTGCGACCTGGGATCGCGTGGTCCTGCTCGCGCCACCTGCTGGTTCTGCTTGCTCGCTTGGGCGTGTATTTTCGTCTGTTGGGTGCGAGCAAGGAGCGTGACCTGGGCTAGTGTGGTCCTGCTCGTGCCACCTGATGCTCCTGCTTGCTCGCTTGCGTGTGTTCTTACATCTGTGGGGTGCGAGCAATAAGCGCGACCTGGGGTAGCGTGGTCCTGCTCGCGCCACCTGATGGTCCTTTTTCACGCACTTTACGTCGAACGACATGCTAGCTCAAAGCGCGATCTGGCGTCGCATATCCTTTGCTCGCGCCACCTGATGCATGAAAATAGAAACAAAAATAAATCAAAAACCACTATCACAATCTAAGTTAAGTAAAAAAGAATTAATCACAAATTAAATAAAATCCTAACAAAAAATAAACTACAACAAAAACATCAACGAATTAGAACATGGGTTGCCTCCTAACAAGTGCCTTAGTTATAGTCGTGGCTCAACTATGCCCGATTTTTAAGTCGTGTTACTCATATCACCGGATGGTTTGGACTGAACTGGTTCTCTTTCCAAATATACTTTGAGCCGATGACCATTAACTTTGAATGGTTCACTGTTATTATTCGTGATCACCACGGTCCTATATGGTAAAGCTTCGACCACTGTGAATGGCCCTGACCAGCGATTTTTGAGCTTTCCAGGAAATAATTGGAGTCTTGAATTGTACAACAAAACTTTCTCCCCTTTTTGAAACTCTCGGATCCTGATGTTCTTGTCATGCCATTTTTTCGTTCTTTCTTTGTAAATCTTTGCATTCTCGTAAGCTTGATGTCGAAATTCCTCAAGTTCGCTAAGTTGTAGAAGCTGTTTCTCCCCTGTAGCCTCCATGTCAAGGTTAAGACTTTTTATAGCCCAATATGCTTTATGCTCCAATTCCACCGGGAGATGACAAGCCTTTCCGTAGATAAGCCAATACGGAGACATTCCTATCGGGGTTTTGAATGCTGTCCGATTGGCCCACAGTGCATCGTCAAGTTTCCTTAACCAATCTTTCCTTGAACTCCCCACAGTCTGCTCGAGAATATGCTTGATTTCTCGATTAGAAACCTCCACTTGACCGCTGGTTTGAGGATGATATGGTGTCGTCACCCTATGCGATACTCCATATTTCTTTAGTAAGGTCTCAAATTGTCGGTTACAAAAGTGCGACCCTCCATCGCTGATAATAGCTTTTGGTGTACCAAAAAGCGCGAAAATCTGTTTTCGCAAGAATTGGACCACTACCTTTGCATCATTGGTAGATGTTGCGGTGGCTTCTACCTATTTGGACACGTAATCCACTGCTAGGAGAATGTATTAATGGTTATCGGAGACCGAAAATGGTCCCATAAAGTCAATACCCCATAAATCAAAAATTTCCACCTCAATTATGCTATTTAGGGGCATTTCATCCTTTTTTGCTGATATTACTAGTCCGCTGACATCTGTCACATGTAGATATAAAAGTTCGAGCATCACGGAACAAAGTTGGCCAATAAAATCCTGATTGTAACACCTTTGCCGCCGTTCGAGAGGCACTAAAATGATCTCCACATTCTAATACATGACAGTGATGGAGAATATCACACATCTCCTCTTCCGTAACACATTGCCTAATCATTCCATCTGAACAACATTTGAAGAGCAGGTGCTCATCCCAAAAATAATGCTTAACATCCGCGAAAAATTTCTTCTTTTGATGGAATGATAAAATCTGGTGGAAGAATATTACTTGCCAAAAAATTACAAAGTCAGCAAACCAGGGGGTTGTGATCTCACTGATTAAAAATAGTTGTTCATCTGGGAAATAGTTGTTAGTGAGAGTGCTGTCTTTGCTTTCTTGACCTTCTTGCTTAAGGCGGGATAAATGATCTGCCACTAAGTTCTCCGACCCTTTTTTATCCCGGATTTCTAAATCAAATTCTTGCAAGAGAAGTATCCATCTAATCAGCCTCGGCTTAGCATCATTTTTAGACATCAGATATTTGATCGCTGCATGGTCTGTGTAAACTATAACCTTTGCTCCCACAAGATATGATCGAAATTTATCAAAAGCAAACACAACAGCAAGGAGTTCCTTCTCTGTGGTAGCATAATTCATTTGGGCGTCGTTTAAGGTCCGGCTGGCATAGTAAATCACATGCAGCCTCTTGTCTATTCGTTGCCCAAGAACTGCTCCTACTGTAAAATCACTTGCATCATACATGATCTCGAATGGGAGTCCCCAATCCGGTGCGGTCATGATTGGAGCAGATATGAGTTCTTTCTTCAGTTTGTTGAAAGCAAACATGCACTCATCAGTAGATTTAAAAGGCTGGTCTTTTGCTAGGAGAGCACATAGAGGGATAGTGATTTTGGATAAATCTTTTATGAATTGGCGATAGAAACCGGCATGTCCCAAAAAACTTCTGATCCCTCTCACGGATATTGGTGGCAGTAACTTTTCAATAACCTCAATTTTATCCCTATCCACCTCTATTCCTTTAGTGGATATTTTATGTAACTCACAAGTGTATGAGATCAACACAAGTAATAAAGAGTGAATAGAGTATCGTTCCCACGAAGACAATGAATATCAATTACCAAAATTAACTCAACCTAATTCTATTTGGAATAACAATATTTTAGAAACTGCAAATTAACTAAAAACAATTTAAAACAACGATTCGAATTCAAGGGAATTGAGGCGTTAGAATATCCGATTTCACTTGGTTATTATTATCAAACACTCATGAGTTACTATCTAGATTTTATTACCGATGGTTGAATGCATGCTTAAACTAGATTAACCAATAATCTCTCTCGAGTATTACCATAATTATTCCATCGCATACTAATACCCTATCTCTCGATGACTACTGAGTGCACGAGAACACATTAAGAATAAATAAACACAAAACAAGCAACACAAACCAATTACTATATCTCTATGTAATTTAGTATGTGATAGACATTAATACGAGCACGTGGCGGGTGTCTCCTCTCGGTTCATAACCCAACCACCTATGATGATTCTAAGTAATGATCAGACACAATAGAAAGCAATAAACTCAATAATATCTATTCAACACATCAATAACAAATCTAAATAGAAAAACTCAATTGTATTCAATAATTAATAAACCAAGATCCATCATCGATCCTAACTATGGAAAATTAGTTCATGCTTGAGTAAAAGAACAAAACAATAATATTCTTAAATTCTGGCATAACTAATTACAACGGAAAAGTAAAGGAGAAGAAATTTTAGAAAAACTTCGTTGATTCCCAATCGATTGCTTTCCGAGGTGATGCCAAATTGATGACGAATGCGATGCAGAATGAAGATGTTGCTTCCAAACCCTAGAATTTTCGACCTCCCCTTCTAATTGATTGAGTCTCTATTAATAGCTTTCCCTCATGAAGAATTTGAGAAGGAAACGATCTCATGAATTCGTGCCAAAAAGCGCTACTTAAAAGCGCTAGCTGAGGTAGCGCCTCTTGGTAGCGCCACCTGATGGAAAAAAACTAGGAGAAGAAAAGTGCTAGCTGAGGTAGCGCCTCCTGATAGGCAAAGCAAGGGGAGGAAAGGCGCTAGTTGAGAGTGCTAGCTGAGGTAGCGCCTCCTGATGGGCAAAGCAAAGAGAAGAAAGGCGCTAGCTGAAGGTGCTAGCCGAGGTAGCGCCTCCTGATGGCAAATTCTCAACTTGATTTCACAGTCTATTGATCCAAAATCATCCAAAACATCATCGATCATCGAAAATCACCTGCACACTAAATAGACACATCAAAACGTCCAAATTGTCCTTAAGAATCGAGCAAAAACGATAAATACTGGGGTCGCAAAATCATGCAAAATATGACATTATAAGCTGCCCACTCATTCGTAAATCTTTCGCCACCTCTTCACTATTTGTTGTGAATTTCGGGTTCTGTGCTACCCCTTCAACGTGGTCAACATCCATCTCTAACCCATGATATTTCATTAATTGCCTCCACATTCATGTCAACTTGTAGCCCTCACACATAAATTGCACCACCGTTCACAAAATCTTTTGGTACCCTGGTAGCATAAAACTCCCAAACCACTTTCAAACTTGTAGGAATCAACTGTTGAATAAATAATCCCCACAAACGCTGTCTGACGACCATTGGAACGAAAGTGTTACTTAATTCCTCTAAATTAATGCCTCTCTCCTGCACGATTTTTCGGTCTGCATATCTTGCCAATCACTCATGGAAGTTATTGTTACGACCCACTTTCACTACCCGTTCTTGGTTTCTTTTGTAGGAAAAATAGGAGTACGGCGTAGTGGAAGGTGCAGAAAACGAATTTTTGCATTGGTACTTTTAAAAATTTTCCAAAAAGAGTATATCTTAACCCATAATTTAATTAAACATATATTTCAAAAGGTAACATACCTTTTGTACAATGTGAGGCTTGACGTTGCGTAGACTATGAACCGCAAGAACTTCGAATCCTTCATGAATGTGGATCACATTAGAGCGTGGGCTCCTTTTCTTTGAATTGTGTATCTGAGGATGAGAAACAAAAACTTTTCTTTTTCGTTAGTCACACAAAACCCTCCTGAGAAAATAGAGAACACTTTCGAACTAAGTTGTTCTTTCTCTCTTTTCTCTCGAGCGAATTCTCACACTTTCCTTTAGAGATGAGGAGTTTTTTCTTAACTATCAAAAGCTCACAAAAAATCAAAACTTGCATCAAAAGCATCTCCTTGGCCGAACTCCCCTTGCTTGCCTTTTATGGTGGCCGAATTCTCCTTATGGTGGGAGGATTTGTGTTTCACCATAAATCCTATCAAGTTAGAGTTCAATCCTATCCCATCTCTTGAATCTATTATCCAATAATTATTAAAGGATAATTAAGAATTAGTGACTTATCAAAACTTTCCTAAAAGTGATATAAAAGTCAACTTTAGAGTTTTGATAAATATCAAAAACTTCCTAATTTGATTTGATAAATAACTTCTTTTATTTATCTCCTTATCAAATAAAGTTTTTGATACTTATCATACTATCACCAATAGTCTGAAACTAGAAATCCAATTCCTAGTAGAAAAATGTTTGGACTTTTAATTAAATAATTAATTAATAATAATTAATTAATTTTCATTTAATTAAATAATAAAATAAAACAAAATAATTAGCTAATGCCGCCCACCCCTAAACACATGGGCTAAACTTTGTTTTTCTATTTTATTAATCCCATTAGACCTCCACAAAAAGTCCACATGTGAACTAGACCCATTCTTACAAAAAGAAACAAGTCCATATACCTTTAATAAATATATTAAATATAATTCAACAGCCCATTTATATTAAATGTGCTAATTATATTCTTAATTTATTTACGAAATGTTAAAAACATCCCTTAGGGCTGCCCAAGAGGTCACACGCCTTTGGCAGCCCATCCTAGGTATTTTGATTAGTTACCACGTGTCTTGATTAAACACAAGAACGCACCTCTCAAAACTTTTGGAATAAATTCCAAAATCAATTCTTTAAGATGGATCAAATAAATTATCTGGTAATATTTAACTAGTGATCCATTCAAGTTCGTGTGGATTGGGGATCTTGGTGGACTATCCAAATTTATGCTCCAATAGACATAACCTAATCACAATCAACAAATGATTCACTTAGGTCCGATCCATTAATTTTAGTTCATTCCACTAAAGAGCTAAAATTGAACTCTTAAATAAAGATAGAATGAGTGAGTGTACTAATTTGTACCCTAAACAACCTAATGGAGAAAGTGTATCTTCGTGAAAAATACCAGTAATTGCCATGAGCTCATAGAGTGTGTCTATAGCTCTTCAAGTTACCATATTTACTCACATGACCATGTTTTCGAACTTGGATATTTTGACTTGTCCAGAAGCCATGTTTCAATAGTCACTGTTGAAAACTCAACGTTAAGATTTAATATCCAATACCTCAAAACATCCATACAATGGTATTCTACTGACATTTGCTAGATGCAGTCATGACGTCAATTTCTTTAATGATGTCCTCTATCGATATACACATGAATACCACCAAACCATCGAGGATAGACTATACAATATAGTCGTACTCATTGACAGCTCAAATGATAATGCATGCAACCATAAGTTCATCATTTATCTCAAAATTGAGATAGACTCTTCGATTGTCTCAGTAGAATACGTTTATCCATTAACGGTTGCAGATAAAGTTTTCTACAGTGATCCTATTCAATGCACCCAGTGCACTAGATTCTTTTGTCCAAAGACACTTCGATGATTTTATACTCATCATATCACATTTGATCCCGCTCAAATGCTAACAAAAGAATCTACAACTTTAACAAGATGAAGGCGCCCAACCTTGTATCTTAAGTCGTGAATATTATTCGAAACTAACTAAAGAATTGTGTCTACCTCGTACATATTCAGATGTATGAACAATTCTTTTATTTCTCATCGTCTCTTAACCTTATGATTATTTCCTTTTGACAATTGATATAATTGATATGAGGTTTGTTAAAATAGAAATCACTTTTATTTATATGAGATCAATTGTCAAATATACTATTACACTCTTGCTATTGAGCATAATTCTAACAATCTCTCACTTGCGCTATAGCAAGTGTGTCATATCTCTCATTCCCATATTCTCTGGGTGCCCATCAAAACTCTTTTATGGTAGAGCCTTTGTGAAGGGATCCGCTAGATTTTCAGCTGACGCAATCTTGGCAACCGTCACGTCTCCCCCATGCACAATCTTCCTTAGTAGATGATACTTTCTTTCAATGTGTTTTCCTCTCTTTTGACTTCTTGGTTCTTTCGAATTAGCCACTGCACCACTGTTGTCACAGTAAATGGTGAGATGCTTATTCGCACTGGAACCACTTCCAAGTCAATCAAAAATTGACGGAGCCATACAACTTCTTTGGCAGCTTCGCATGCGGCAACATACTCAACTTCCATGGTGGAATCAGCAATACAAGATTGCTTAATGCTCTTCCATATGACTACACCTCCTCCTAGGGTAAACACGGATCCTGATGTGGATCTCCTGAAGTCAGAATCTGATTGAAAATTGGAATATATATACCCAACGGGAGTTAAATCCCCTCCAGAATATTCAAGCATATGATCTCTCGTTCTCCTAAGATACTTGAAAATATGCTTGACTGTCGTCCAGTGATCAAGGCCTGGTTTCGATTGAAACCTGCTAACTATGCCAACAGCAAAACAAATATCGGGTCTAGTACAGAGCATTGCATACATGAGACTTTCAACTGCTGAGGCATATGGAATCCTACTCATGAATTGCTCTTCATGCGCGTCCTTAGGAGCTTGCTCCTTAGAAAGCTTAATTCCATGCCTGAAAGGTAACAGACCTTTCTTGGAATACTGCATGGAAAACCTAGACAAGATTTTATCTATGTATGAAGCTTGGGATAATGCAATCGTTCTATTCTTTCTATCCCTGACAACTTGGATGCCAAGAATATAACTTGCTTCTCCTAAGTCCTTCATATCAAACTGTTTTGCTAATCATTCTTTAACTGATGTCAATACACCTATATCGTTTCCGATGAGTAGTATATCATCAACATAAAGCACTAGGAAAACCAACTTGTCGCCTTTGATCCTCTTATATACACAAGGTTCATCAAGGTTCTAAATAAATCCAAAACCTTTTATAGCTTGATCGAACCTTATGTTCCAGGATCTGGATGTTTGCTTCAATCCATAAATGGACCATTATAATTTGCATACCCTTTGGTCTTGCCTTTTTCAATGAATCCTTCTGATTGCATCATATAGATGCTTTCATCAAGATTTTCGTTAAGGAAAGCTGTCTTGACATCCATTTGCCAAATCTCTAAGTCTAAAGATGCTGCAATGGATGAGAGTATCCTAATGGATTTAAGCATAGCTACAGGAGAGAAGGTTTTTTCATAATCGATACCTTCCTTCTGTGTATAACCTTTAGCTACCAATCTAGTTTTGAAGGTTTCCACCTTACCATCCATACCTCTTTTTCTCTTGTACACCCACTTGCATCCTATGGGTTTTATCCCTTTTGGCAAATCTACAAGAGTCCAGACTTTGTTTGTGAACATTGATTCAATTTCAAATTGCATTGCCTTTTGCCAATGACGACAATCAACATCCTTCATTGCTTCCTTGTACATGTAGGGATCATCGTCGTCTGGGAGATCCTCGACAGATTCTCTTAGACCAATGTATCTTTCAGTTTGTCTATTAACCCTCCTACTCCGACAAGGAATGGTAGGTTGTTCATCTTATGATGCGGAACTTACAATTGGGCTAGGTCATAATACCTCATGTGGAATTGTATCTCCTGAAAGCTTGTTCAGGACAATTCTACTCTTAGGCACAAAATCATCCATATAGTCATTTTTTAGAAATTTAGTGTTCGTTTAAACAAATACCTTAAGAGCTGTAGGACTATAAAAGTAATATCTTTTCGTTCCTTTTGGATGCCCCACGAATATGCACATTTCTGAACGGGACTCCATCTTTTTTGTCTTTCCTTTCAACACGTGTGCAGGACATCCAAATATCCCTAAGTGTTGTAAATTAGGTTTTCACCTAGTTCATAACTCATGCGGTGTTTTAGGAATTGACTTAGATGGTACATCGTTAGAATTTACATTGCAATTTGTAGAGCATATCCCCAAAAAGAATTAGGAAGCGTTGAATAACTCAACATCGATCTAGCCATATCTAAAAGAGTCTTATTTCTCCTTTCTGCCACCCCATTCCGTTGAGGCGTTCCTGGTGCAGAAAACTGAGAAATTATTCCACTATCAGTAAGATATTGTGGAAACTCTTCTGATAGATAATCTCCACCACGATCAAATCTCAAGATTTTTATGTGTTTCTTAAGCTGATTCTCTATTTCGGCTTTAAATGCTTTGAACATGTTAAAAGCATCAGACTTGTGTCTCATGAGATACACATACCCAAATCTCAAGTAATCATCCATGAAAGTGAAGTACTCATATCCACCTCTTGCTTGAATGTTCATAGGACCACATACATCATTGTGTATTATTCTTAAACATTCAGTGGCTCGTGTATCTTTGGCAGTGAACGGTCTTTTGGTCGGTTTACCTTCTAGACAAGATTCACAAGTTAGTAGATCATCGACTTAAAAGTCCGTCACTTACCAATCTTTTAATCCTATCAAGGTTAATATGACCTTGGCGTAAATGCCATAAGTAGGTTTCGTCTTTTGATATTTTTATTCTTTTATGATTATATTCAGTTGATTCAGTATCCAATATATGAGAGATGTTTTTATGTAAATAGAATAAGCTATTTTTCAATGTACCTTTCAAATAAACTTGTTATTCTTACTAATAATAAAGCCTTTATTAAAAGTAACCGAATAGCCAAATTTATTAAAATAAGAAACTGAAATTAAATTCCTCTTGAAATGAGGTATATAATAAACGTTTGTTAAATCCAAATACCTATTAGAATCTAAGTTAATTCTAATATCTCCCACTGCATCAGCGCACACCAACGCTCTGTTGCCTAACCGCAAATTGAATTCATCTTTATTTAGTTTTCTCCTTTACTGAAACCCTTGTAAGGAATAACAAACATGATTAGTGGCTCCAGAGTCTAAGATCCAAGAATCTGTAGAATCTGCCAGAAAGTATGTTTCTAGATAATAAAGATTACCTTCTTCCTTCTTTTTCTAGGATTTTGGGCAATTTCTTTTCCAATGTCCCTTTTCACCATAAAGGAAGCATTTTCCTTTGATCTTGGTTACTTTCTTAGTCTTCTTCTTAGTAGGCCCAAGTTGCTTTTTCTTTTGTGACTTCTTGACCTTCTTACGGGTCTTCACAATAGCAACTTTACCAACCATATGAATCTCTTGACCCTTGCTTTTGACAAGGATCTTCTCAGCGCTTTGAACATCTTGCATCAGGCCCTGCAAGGTGTAGTCCAACTTGAACTGATTAAAGGAATCTGACAGTGAGTTGACAATCATGTCAAATTTCGTTTCACCATCTATCTCAGCACCATTGAGTTCAGCAATGTTGAGATATGCTATGACTTTCATCATGTGATCTTTCACAGCCTGTCCAGGTTTCATCCTAAGATTCAAAAAGCATTCACTGCCTCTCTCTTAGTAAGATTCAAAAAGCATTCACTGCCTCTCTCTTAGTCATCCTGGATCTCATAGCAAACATCTCCTCCAGAGACAACATTATATCAGCAGCAGTCCTCATTCTTTCATGTTGCTGTTGCAACACGTCGGACATAGTGGCCATAATGTAACATTTGGCCATCTCATCTGAGGTCTCCCACTGCTCATACTCGCCTCTTTGCAACTCAGTGGATTCATCAGTAGGAGCAGGTGGTTTAGGAGTTGACAGAACAAATCTATGTTTTTCAGCTTGCAACAACAGCCCAATTTTCCTTTTCCATGTAACATAGTTATCTCCAATCAAAGTATTATCTTTATGGATGTTGATTAGGGATGGAGTCATGATTTCTGAATAAAACAAAAATTATATTAAGTAAACTATCATTTAGCACTTTTGAATATTTATCTTGAATTAATTATTAATAATTCAATTGTAAAATTCAACGGTGATCCAACACCCATAAACGCTACGCCTCCTTTGGGAGTTCACACCATTTACTAGTTGGACTAGGTCCCACCTAATTATTAACATAATAACCAGCGTTTTCAATTTTAGTCTTGCAATTATTATTGACAAGAACACTTGGGAGGATATCAATAGAATTACATTGAGTGTGTCACCAAGGTTTCGGCCTTCAATATATTCCCGCACAAAAAATCCCTTCTTTGAGAGTAGATATTGCTTGAGTCAATTGTCTAGTGTATCTTAGTAAGGAAATATCTTACTAAATTCCATTTATGGATACCACTTGGGGGGTTATCACACAAAACATAAAGCACAACTAACCCTGGAGGCCATAGGTATTCTAAACACCTTCTCCCACTCAATTGTTTATAAGGCGTGTGATGGAATTTCAAAGAATGATTACCTAGTTATCTAGATGCCAATTTAGGTACCTAAATCATTCAATGCATGTTCATACCAAAAGAGATATATGAGTGGCAAAAATTAAATAGCCACAATTTTGATCCATCCTAGAAAAGCAAGTAAATTACATTATTTGGATAACCTTAAACCCTAACCCTAACTTGTCGAACAAGTCTTCTTACGGCCGTCCATCCAAGATCGCGACAAGGCATTGCAGCCCACCGGGCAAAAGCACTCAACCTTACATTGCCTCGCGAAAAGCATGTGCACGGCTGCCCCTAGGGCACGCACGAGCGCCCAGCTCTCCTTGGCCGTTCGCGCACGCAGCCCTTGCTGGACCCCGCACGTGCACTGGCTTGCCCTTCCTTGGGTGCGCCGCACTCAAGCTTGCCACAAGCGCGCCTGCGAGCTTGATGGCTTACGCGCGCGGGTGCTCCGGATCTTCGTTTGTTTTCGTTTTTCGTCTTCAAATTCTTCAATCCTTCGTGTCTTCAAATCTCGAATGAATTACAGCAGTTTTTACATAAAATGAAAAAAACTTCTAACAACTATCCAGAAGGAAATTATGGCGATAGTAAACTGCCCTTCTTGTTACAACTCCAAACAAAAAATACATTATAAATTTCTAGGACCAAAATTTAGCAATAACAATTCAATTTATATAATCCATACATTCCAATGTAATATATAAAAGAATACCTAGAGTGTCATCTCTTTCTAAAACATGCATATTTTTCCATACACAATTAAAATAAAAATCCACGTATATACGTTTAATTAACTATGGGTACAACCAGGCTCTGATACTAATTGTAGGAAAAACGGTGAGTACGGCGTAGCGGAAGGCGCAAAAACAAAATTTTTGCATTGGTATATTTTAAAAGTTTTCAAAAAAGAGCGATCTTAACCCATATTTAATTAAATATATTGCAAAAAGTAACATACCTTTAGAATAATGTGAGGCTTGATGTTGTGTTGACTATGAACCGCAAGATCTTCCAATCCTTCACGAATATGGATCACCTTGAAGTGTGGGCTCCCTTTCTTTGAATTGTGTAGCTGAGGATGAGAAACAAAAACTTTTCTTTTTCGTTAGTAACTCAAAACCCTCCTGAGAAAACGAAGAACACTTTGTTATTTCGCTCTTTTCTCTCGAGCAAATTCTCACACATTTTTCTAGAGATTGAGAGTTTTTTCTTGACTTATCAAAGCTCACAAAACTCAAAACTTGCCCCCTTTTTTCTTAGCATGGCCGAACTCCCCTTTGGTGGATTATATAGGGTGGCCGAATTCTCCTTCAAGGAAGATTTGTGTTTCACCCAAAAATCTATCAATCCAAGAGTTCAATCTTATCCCATCTCTTGAATCTATTATCCAATAATTTCTTAAAGGATAATTGAGAATTAGTGACTTATCAAAACTTCCTAAAAGTAACTAATAGTCAATTTTAGAGTTTTGATAAATATAAATAACTTCCTAATTTGATTTGATAAATAACTCCTTTTATTTATCTCCTTATCAAATAAGGTTTTTGATACTTATTATACTATTACCAATAGCATGAAACTAAAAATTTAATTCCTAGTAGAAAAGTGTTTTGACTTTTAATTAAACAAGTACTTAATTAATTAATTACCATTTAATTAAATAATAAAATAGAATAAAGTATTTTAGCTAAATACACTAGCTGATGCCGCCCACCACTATTTGGCATGGGCCAAACTTTGTTTTTCCATTTTATTAATCTCATTGGACCTCCACAAAAGTCCAGATGTGAACTAGACTCATTCTTACAAAAAGAAACAAGTCCACATGCATTTAAATAAATATATTTAATATAACTCAACAGCCCCATTTTTATTAAATGTGCTAATTATATTATCAATATATTTACGAGATGTTAAAAACATCTCTTAGGGCCGCCTAAGGGGTCACACGACCTTGGCTACCCATCCCAGGTATTTTGACGAGTTACTGCGTGTCTTGATCGAACACAAGAACGCACCTCTCAAAAACTTTTGGAATAAATTCCAAAATCAATTCTTTAATATGGATCAAATAAATGATCTTGTAGTATATAACTAGTGATCCATTCAAGTTTGTGTGGATTGGGGATCTTAATGGGCTATCTAAATTTAAGCTCCAAGAGACACAACCTAATCACAATCAACAAATGATTCACTTAGGTCCGATCCATTAATTTTAGTTCATTCCACTAAAGAACTAAAATAGAACTCTTAAATAAAGATAGAATGAGTAAGCGTACTAATTCGTACCCTAGATAACCGTAGTGGAGAAAGTGTATTCTCGTAAAAAATACCAGTAATCGCCAAGAGCTCATAGACCGTCTATTGTTCTCCAAGTTACCATATTTACTCATAAGACCATTTTTTCGAACTTGGATATTTTGACTTGTCCAGAAGCCATGTTTCAATAGTCACTATTGAAAACTCAACGTTAAGATTTAATATCCAATACCTCAAAACATCCATATGATGGTATTCTACTGATATTTGCTAGATGTAGTTACGATGTCCATCATTTATCTCAGGATTGAGATAAACTCTCCTATTGTCTCAGTAGAATACTTTTATCCACTGACGATTGCGGATAAAGTTTTCTGCAGTGATCTTATTTAATGCACCCAGTGCACTAGATTCTTTTGTCCAAAAACGCTTCGATAATTTTAGACTCATCATATCACATTTGATCCCGCTCAAATACTAACAAAAGAATCTACAACTTTAACAAGATGAAGGCACCCAACCTTGTATCTTAAGTTGTGAATGTTATTCGAGACTAACTAAAGAATTGTGTCTACCTCATACATATCCAGATGTATGAACAAATCTTTTATTTCTTATAGTCTCTTGACCTGATGACTATTTACTTTTAACAATTAATATAATTGCTATAAAATTTGTTAAAACAGAAATCACTTTTATTTATATGAGATCGATTGTCAAATATACTATTACACTCTTGCTATTGAGCATAATCCTAACAATAGATTGATAGCTTTTTGGGTGAAACATAAATCCTCACCACGTGAGAATTCGGCCACCCTAGTATAGGCTATCATAGTGAGTTTGGCCATTCAAGCAAGAGAGTGCAATTTTGTAAGTTTTTGAAAACTAAGAAAAATTGCCCACTCTAGAAAGTGTGTGAGAATTCGTCCAAGAGAAAAGATAGCAACAACATTAGATTTTGATAGTGCACTACTAGCTTTTACATCAAAAGGCTTTGTGCAAAACATCGAATTTAGATCACGAGAGTTTCAATCGAGAAATTGTGAATTCAAAAGTGATCGAGCGTTCTTCCTTTTCTCAGGAGGGTTTTGTGACTAACAGAATAAGAAAAGTTTTTTGTTTCTCATCCTTAGGTACATAATTCAAAGAAAGGGAGCCCACACTCCAAGGTGATCCATGTTCGTGATTGGATTTGAAGATCTTACGGTTTTATCTCAATGCAATATCAATCTTCACGGTTCAAAAAGGTACGATACCTTTTTCTTATATATATTTATTTAGTCAAGGGTTAAAGTCTGCTCTTTTTAAAGGAAAATTTTTGAAACATACCAGTCAAATTTTTAACTTCCGATGCGTATACTCAAACCATTTTTCCTACAATTGATATCAGAGACAGTTTGTACCCTTAATTAATTAACGTATATACGTGGATCTAGTTTCTTTTATTGTGTTTGGATAAATTCATGTTTTAGAAAGAGATGACACTCTAGGTATTCACATATATATTTACATTGGAATGTATGGATACATATATATATATATATGTTGTATAAAGTGAACTGTTCTTGCTCGATTTTGGTCCTAGATTTTTAATATAATTTTTGTTTGGAAGGTGTAACAAGAAAGGTGGTCTATTATCACCATAATTTCCTTCTTGATAGTTACTAAGTTACATATATATATATATATATATATATATATATATATATAACTGTTGTAATTCATTCAAGTTTCGAAGACACGAAGGATTGAAGAATTCGAAGTAGAAAAAGAAGCAAAGGAAAACCCCAAGACAGCCCGCAAGCACTAAGGCAGCAAGCACGCGCGATCAAGCATAGCTACGCTTGCTGTAGTGTAGCAGGGCGCGGCCCTCCCTAGGCTGTGCACACACGCGACCTTCCCAGGGCTGGGCGAGCTGCGCGCGGCCCTTACAAGGCTATACGCGCATACGGCCTGCCAAAGGGCTAGGCGCAAGCGCACCCAAGGAGCAGCAGCACGCGAGCTCCAAGGGGCAGCGCACGCGCTCCCTAGGGCAGCAACGATGTGTCGCGAACTTTTGGACGGATGGCCACAAGAAGACTTGTTTGTCAAGTTAGGGCTAGGGCTTGTGTTTTTCAAACAAATGTAATTTACTTGTTTCTCTATGATGGACCAAAATTGTGGCTATTTACTTTTTTGTAAATATTACAATGTTTGTTATTGTTTGATAACATGTCATGTAGAATAGGAGTGCCACTCATATATCTCTTTTGGTAAGAACATGCATCGAATGGTTTAGGTATCTAATTGGCATCTAGATAACTTGGTAAATCATTCTATGGAATTCCATCACACGCCTTAAACAATTGAGTGGGAGAAGGTGTTTGGAACACCTATGGCCTCTAAGGTTAGTTGAGCTTTATGTTTCGTGTGATAACCCCCCAAGGGGTATCCATAGATGGAATTTAGCAAGATACTTCCTTATAATGATAGACTAGATAATTGACTCAAGTGATATCTACTATCAAATTAGGGATTTTCATGAGGGAAAACATTGAAGGTCAAAACCTTGGTAATACACTCAATGTGATTTTATTAATATCCTCTCAAGAGTTCTTGTCAATAAAAATCTCAAGGCTAAATTAAAAACGCTGGTTGTTATGTTAACAATTATATGGGACCTAGTCCAACTAGTAAATGGTACGAACTCCCAAAGGAGGCGTGACATTTTTGGGTGTTAGATCACCGTTGAATTTTGCGATTGAATTATTTTAGTTAATTCAAGATAAATATTCGAAAGTGCTTTATCATAATTGTTTACTTAATATAATTTTTGTTAAATAAAGAAATCATGACCCCATCCCCTAATCAACTTCCTAAAAGATAATATCTTAACTGATGATAATTATGTCACATGGAAAAGGAAAATTGGGCTATTGCATGCAAGCTGAAAAACATATATTCATTATGTCTATTCCTAAACCACCTATTCCTAATGATGAATTTAATGAGTTGCAAAGAGGTGAGTATAAGCAGTGGGAGTCTTCTGATGAGGACTGATGTAGATATTATGATGTCTCTAGAGGAGATGTTTTGCTATGAGGTCTAGGACGACTAAGAGAAAGGCAGTGACTGCTTTTATGAATCTTAGGATGAAGTATGGACAAGCTATAACACATCTCAACATTGTTGAAATCAATGGTGCTGAGATAGATAGTGAGACCAAAATTGACTTAATAGTCAACTCACTGTCAGATTCCTTTGATCAGCTCAAGTTGGACTACACCTTGAACGAAAAGGAATACACGTTGCAGGACCTGATGCAAGATGTTCAAAGCACTGAAAAGATCCTTGTGAAAGGCAAGGGTCAAAAGATTCACTTGGTTGGTAAGTTTGCTACTGTTGAAACCCGTAAAAAGGTTAAGGAACAACAGAAGAAAAAGCAACTTGGACCTACCAAGTAAGAGATCGAGGAAGTAACCAAGATCAAAGGGAAGTGCTTCCTTTGTGGTGAAAAAGGGTTTCAGAAAAAGAAAAGACTAAATGAATATGAGAGGCAATGGAGGAGCGTTGGTGTAGGCTAGTGTAGGAGATATTAGAATTAGATTCTAATAGGCATTTGGATTTAATACACGTTATTATGTACCTCAATCAAGAGAAATTTGATTTCAGTTTTTTGATTAAATAAATTTGGTTATTCGGTTACTTTTAATAAAGATTTTATTATTAGCAAGAATAACAAAATTGTTTGCAAGGGTACTTTGGAAAACGGTTTATTCCATTTATATAAAAATATCTCTCACTTATTAGACACAGAATCAACTGAATCTAATCATAAAAGAGTAAATTTATCAAAAGATGAAACCTACCAATGGCATTTGCGCCTAGGTCATATTAACCTTGATAGGATTAAAAGATTGATTAGTGATGGATCCTTAAGTGACTTAAAGGTTGATGATCTACCAACTTATGAATCTTTTTTGGAAGGCAAAATGGCCAAGAGATCATTCTCGACGAAAGGCACACGAGCCACTGAATGTTTAGGAATGATACACACTGATGTATGTGGTCCTATGAGCATTCAAGCTAGAGGTGGATATGAGTACTTCATCACTTTCACGGATGATTACTTGAGATTTTGATATGTGTGTCTCATGAGACATAAGTCGGATGCTTTTGACATATTCAAAGCATTTAAAGCTGAAGTAGAAAATCAGCTTAAGAAACACATAAAAATCTTGAGATCTGATCGTGGTGGAGAATATATATCAGGTGAGTTTCAGCAATATCTTATTGATAATGGGATAATTTCTCAGTTTTTTGCACCAGGAACACCTCAACAAAATGGGGTAGCAGAAAGGAGAAATATAACTCTTTTAGATATGGTTAGATCGATATTGAGTTATTCGATGCTTCCTAATTCTTTTTGGGGATATGCTCTGCAAACTGCGATGTACCATCTAATTTGGTTCCTAAAACACCGTATGAGTTGTGAACTGGGCGAAAGCCTAGCTTACAACACTTAATGATATTTGGATGTCCTGTGCACGTGTTGAAAAAAAGGACAGAAAAGATGGAGTCCCGTTTAGAAACATACATATTTGTAGAATATCCAAAGGAATTAAAGGATATTATTTCTATAGTCCAGATCTTAAAGTATCTGTTTCTACGAATGCTAAATTTTTGAAAAATGACTATATGGATGATTTTGTGCCTAAGAGTAGAATTGTCCTGAATGAGCTTTTAAGAGATACAATTCCACATGAGGTTTCACGACCTAGCTTAATTGTAAGTTCCGCACCATCACAAGATCAACAACCTACCATTCTTCATCGCAATGAGAAGGTTAGTAGACAACCCGAGAAATACATTGGTCTAGGAGAATCTGTGGAGAATCTCCTGGACGACGATGATCCTACACGTAAAAAGAAGTTGTAGAGGATGTCGATTATCGCCATTGGCAAAAGGCAATACAATCCGAGATTGAATCTATGTTTACAAACAAAGTTTGGACTCTTGTAGACTTGCCTAAAGGGATAAAACCCATAAGGTGCAAGTGAGTATACAAGAGGAAAAGAGGTATGGATGGTAAGGTGGAAACCTTTAAAGCTAGATTGGTAGCTAAAGGTTATACATAGAAGGAAGGTATCGATTACGAGGAAACCTTCTCTCAGGTAGCCATGCTTAAATCCATTATAATACTCTTATCCATTGTGGCATCTCTAGACCTAGAGATTTGGAAAATGGACGTCAAGACAGCTTTCCTTAACGGAAGTCTTAACGAAAGCATCTATATGATACAACCAGAGGGATTCATTGAAAAAGGCTAAGGGCAAAGAGTATGCAAGTTGCAACGGTCCATTTATGGATTGAAGCAAGCATTCAGATCCTGGAACATAAGGTTCGATCAAGCTGAGAAAGGTTTTGAATTTATTCAGAACCTTGATGAACCTTGTGTATACAAGAGGATCAACGACAACAAGTTGGTTTTCCTAGTTATTTACGTTGATGATATACTACTCATCGGAAACGATTTAGGTGTATTGAATCAGTGAAAGAATGGTTAGCAAAACAATTTGATATGAAGGACTTAGGAGAAGCAAGTTATATTCTTGGTATCCAAGTAATAAGGGATATAAAGAATAGAATGATTGCATTATCCCAAGCTTCATACATAGATAAGATCTTGTCTAGGTTCTCCATGCAGGATTCCAAGAAAGGTATGTTACCTTTCAGGCTTGGAATCAAACTTTCTAAGGAACAAGTTCCTAAAGACGCGTATGAGGAGCAATTCATGAGTAGGGTTCCATATGCCTCAGCAGTTGGAAGTCTCATGTATGCAATGCTCTACACTAGACCAGATGTTTATTTTGCAGTTAGCATAGTTAGCAGGTTTCAATCGAAACCTGGCCCTGATCATTGGATGGCAGTCAAGTATTTTTTCAAGTATCTCAGGAAACGAGAGATCATATACTTGTATACTCTGTAGGGGATTTGATTCCCGTTGGGTATACAGATTTCAATTTCCAATTGGATTCTAACTCCAGGAGATCTACATTAGGATCAGTGTTTACCCTAGGAAGAGGAGCAGTTATATGGAGGAGTATCAAGCAATCCTGCATTGCTGATTCCTCCATGGAAGTTAAGTATGTTGCCGCATGCGAAGCTGCTAAAGAGACTGTCTGACTCTGTCAATTCTTGATTGACTTGGAAGTGGTTCCTAATGCGAATAAGCAGATCACTATCTACTGTGACAACAATGGTGCAGTGGATAATTCGAATGAACCAAGAAGTCATAAGAGAGTGAAACACATTAAAAGGAAGTATCATCTTCTTAAGGAGATTGTGCATAGGGGTGACATGACGATTGCCAAGATCGCGTCAGCAGAAAATCTAGCGGATCCCTTTACAAAGGCTCTACCACAAAAGTGTTTTGATGGGCACCTAAAGACACACTTGTTATAGCGCAAGGGGTAGATTGTTAGGATTATGCTCGATAGCAAGAGTGTAATTGACAATCTTTTTCGTATTAATAAAGTGATTTCTATTTTAATAAATCTTATAGCATTTAGAGTAATTGTCAAAAGTAAATAATTATAAGGTCAAGAGACTATGAGAAATAAAAGAATTGTTCGTACATCTGGATATGTATGAGGTAGACACAATTCTTTAGTTAGTCTCGAACAACATTCACAACTTAAGATAAAGGTGGGGCGCCTTTACCTTGTTAAAGTTGTAGATTCTTTTGTTAGCATTTGAGCGAGATCAAATGTAATATGATGAGTCTAAAATCATTGAAGTGCGGTGTCTTTGGACAAAAGAATCTAGTACATTAGGTGTATTGAATATGATCAATAAAGAAAACTTTATCCACAACCGTTAGTGGACAAAAGTATTCAATTGAAACAATCAGAGAGTCTATCTTAATCTTGAGATAAATGATGGACTTATGGTTACAAGCGTTATCATTTGAGCTGTCAGTGAGTACGATTATATCGCATAGTCTATCCTCGATGGTTTGGTGGTATTCACTTGTATATCGATAGCGGACTTCATTTATAGATATGGACATCGTGACTACATTTATTAAATGTTAGTAGAATACCATCATATGGATGTTTTAAGGTATTGGATATTTAAATCTTAACGCTAAGTTTTCAATAGTGATTATTAAAATAATGACTTTTGGACAAGTCAAAATATCCGAGTTCGAAATGTTGTCATATGAGTAAATATGGTAACTTGGAGAGCTATAGGCGGTCTATGAGCTTTTGGTAATTACTGGTATTTTTCACGAGGATACACTTTCTCCTATTAGATTGTCTAGGGTACAAATGAGTACATTAAACATATTCTATCTTTATTTAAGAGTTCAATTTTAGTTCTTTAGTGGATTGAGCTAAAATTAATAAATCGGACCTAAGTGAATCATTTGTTGATTGTGATTAGGTTATGTCTATTGGAGCTTAAATCTAGATAGCCCGCCAAGATCCTCAATCCACACGAATTTGAATGGATTATTTGTTATATTCTACCGGACCATTTATTTGGTTCATCTTAGAATTATTTTTAGATTTTTTCTAAAAGGTTTGAGAAGTGCGGTCTTGTGTTCGATCAAGACACGCGGTAACTCGTCAAAGTACCTAAGCTGGGCTGCCAAGGGTGTGTGGGCGGCCCTATTGAAATGTGTTTAGCATTCCATTAATATATTAAGTGTAATACACCCTCCCGATAGATTATACTGTACACGTACAGATATTGTAATGTATTTTTTCAGAATTGATTGTACAGTACACAAGTAAATAGATAAACCTTTATTTGGAATAAATCAAATATTAAAAGAGGATCCGGAAAGTTTCCGAAAAAGGGTACCAGAGACTTGAAAAATGTTCGAAACGGTTTCAGATAGTTAGTAAGATTCCATAAAGTATATACGAAATTCAATTGTAAGTTTTGAAGAATATAATAAGGATTTCCATAAATCGGAGTATTAAGAATAATTATTGGAAGTTAAAATATATTTTTATGATATGAGATTGTGATTTAATTAATTGATGGAAAAGTAAATTGAAATGGATTTTTGTGGGAAAGAGTTAATGGATTTTTATGGATTAATTTGTAAGTTATAAGATTGTGGATCCAATTCATGTGATTAAATTGATGGTTGTGGTTACATTATAATTTTAAAATGAAATGGGCCAAGGTGTAAATATCAAAGTATATATTTATATATAATATACAATCAGAAAAAAAGATAAAGAACCAGCAAAATGAAACAGAGAGGAGACGAAAGAGGACCAGAATTTTCGAGAAGAAGAAGAGAAAAGAGAGAGGGAAGAGAGAGCAGGTCGGCCAGAGAAGGAAGAGAAGAGGAAGAAGAGAGGAGGAGAAGAAGCCGACCAGCAGAAGAAAGAAGAGAGGAAGAAGAAGGTGCTGCCAGCAGAAGAGAAGGAAGAAGAAGAAGGGGCAGCAGCGGGAAAGGGAGAAAGAAAAACAGAGCAGAGAGAAAGAGGAAGAAAGAAAGAAGAAAAGAAAAGAGAAAGAAGAAGGAGAAGGATGGGTCCAGCAAGAAGAAAAGCAAGAAGAGTAGGGAGGACTTGGGTAAGTGATTTATGAAGTTGAATTAGTTTGAATTTTGATGAAATTGTTTGTATTGTAGAATTAATAGATAATTGATGAAATTAAATTGTGTTGGAGTTTTGATTTGGTTTGAATATTGATGAAATTGAATTAATTTGAGAGATTGATTGAGTTTTAATTTGTGATTGAAATTGATTGTTGAGAATATAAGTGAATGTTTGGGTGATGATTTTAAAGATGGGTTTCGTTGATTTAGTATTTGATTTGAGTTTTTGTGATGTTTGGTTGGAAATTAGTTGGAATTGAATTGAATAAAATGAAAATTAAGAAAATTAGAAAGTTAGAGATTTAGGAATTTGATGATTTTGAGTTTAAATGAGTTAATTGAGATGTTATTTGTGTAATTGGAGTATTTTTGAATTAATTGATGGCTTGAATTTGGAATCGTTAAGTAAGAAATCAAAATGATTCTCGAAATAGTAACTTGTATTATGAGTTTGTTTATAATGTTTTGTTTTGGAGTGAAATTAAATCACTAATTTTGTGAATTTTTGAAATTAAATTCGAAATTGAAGCTATAATTAGTTTAATGAAATTGAATTTGATGTTGTTAAGTGAAAGAAGTTTATTTATGTGAAATTAATAAAGATTAGAATAAGCATTTATGTAGAAATCGAATGTTACTAGTGTAGAGATTTCAATTGATGAGCAATTAAGTATTAGAGATTGTATTTGTATGAATTGATACAAATTAGTGTTTAGAAATCCAAGAAAATGTATTGGATTATGATGAATGAGATTCAATTTAAGAGAAATTGATTTATTTAAGGAATACACAATCGTAGAGACATGATTTTTAGCAAATTAAATATAATTGATTTTGTTAAAATGGAAGAAATTGAAAAATAAAGTGTTAAGTGTGTTAATTGAGTTTTTATATTAGTTGTTGTATTTATATTAATGATTTATTTGGAAATATATTAATTTAGGGAGAAATCTCCGTAGTATGAGATAAAAAGAAACGTTATGGAAAGTTAAGGAATGCAATGAGGCGAAGGAATCAGAGCGTCAAGCTTAGAGGAAAACCAGAAACCAGTGAGTGTAAAATTATTTTTAAGCAAAGTATATTTTATTTCTATAATATGTTTTATGAGAATTTATAGTAAGTTATGGTTTTATTTAAGTAAGAGTAAGATTATGTTTTGATTTAATGTTCTTCAATACGTTTTCAAGTTAGATTGAAGTGTTGGTAATTTTATATACATTTATTTATATATATGAGTTTTATAAGTTAAATAGAATTTATGCTCAAGTATATTTTAATTAAAGTATTTTTATATCTCAGAAATTTAGAATTTATATTCATTTAAAGAAAATATGTTTTTAGTATTTCCCATGCTTCAGATTAAAAGCTAGTTTCCAAAGTAAAGAAAACAGTTTTTAAAACCATGGATTTCCTATGGATTAGCAGATTATCAGTTATCAGCAGTTAGACCCGGCCGGTACGCCCCATTAGTGTGTGGCAAGTTAAGGGAGGGACAGTCCGCTAACTCCAGGGGGGTTGAGTCTGTCAGTCGCCCACACATTGGGGTGTTGTCTCGCTATATATTGCGACGCAGCATTCCGCTCATAGACAGCGAGATGTCTTTTATCAGATGTCACATTGAGCGCATCAGTTAGTCGCCTCGTGACTTATATCAGATGTCACAGTGGACGATGCAGTTAGTCGCCCTGTGACCCACTCATATGGTACGGCGCAGTTAGTCGACTTATGAGTTCAGCTCAGCTTAGGGGTCTATTGGGAGTTTTCAGATACAAAAGCCAAGCCAGATATGATTTTCATATTTTCAATACATATATTAAATTAAGAGCTTTGTATGTTAGGCTTGGCTAGATTTTCAGAAAAACAAATTTCAGTACAGTATTCAGAAAAACAGATTTCAGTATTTCAGTGCAGTATTCAGAAAACAGACAGAATAAGTTTTCAGAAAAGTTTATCATCATAATAATATTTTATTAGAAAAGCTTTATCAGAAAAGTAATTTTATCAAAAAAGATTTATCAGAAAAGTAATTTTATCAGAAAAGTAATTTATCAGAAAAGTATTATCAGATATATATATATATATTATTTCAGTTTATCAGATTTCATAAAAGTATATTATATCAGTTTTTCAGTTTTCAGAAAAGTAGCCTTTCAGTTCCTAGAAAAGTAATTAGAAAAGTAATGTGTGTGTGTGTGTGTGTATATTAATTCAGCAGTAACAGAAAGTTTGAAAGGTTTTCAGTATAATTTTCAGAATAGTTTTCAGAAGTTAGATATCAGTATAGTTTTCAGTGTGGATTTCAGAATAGTTTTCAGAAAATAGATTTCAGAGATAGTTTATCAGTTCAGGTTTCAGTAAAGTTTTCAGAAAGTAAATTTCAGTATAATTATTAGGAAAAGAATTCAGTATGGCTTTTAGTATTTTCAGAAAACCAATTATTCTTCTTTTCAATAAAATTTGAGGGAGGTTAAATCAGAAATATTATATTTATGAGAAAAAGATAACACTCACTGAGCTCGTTTAGCTCACTACGTTTTATATTTTATAAACCAACCTCCCCAGGTACAAGTACCAGATACAGACACTGCAGGGACACCGAAGATCAGCGGGACCAGTCAGAGGATGCTGTGACTATTTTACAAGCATATGTAATATTTTAAATTGTTTAGTTTGTATTTTAATATTGTTTAAAGTGTTGATTTATTTGATAACTATTTATTTTGATATTTAAACTGTTTGTGGTTTGTGAAGATGGACCAAAGGTCCACGGTAGTTGAGATTTGAAAAATTATAGAAGTGTTCAAGTTTTTATGCAGGTCTCTAAGATTTGATAAATTCAGAAAAACAGAGGAGACTCTGCTAAAATTTTTATAAAATAGTTTTGTATAAAAAAAAAAAAATTTCCTACTCAGATTTCCAGTTAAAATAAACGGCTTAGCTTCACGGAAGCCTTTCAGCGAGGCAAGCCTCGACTGGGAAGCTACCATGGAGTGCCAGTAGGCTACCTAATGAGAGATAGCAGGTTAGGAGCCTGTCATTAAGAATATAATTTGCACATTTAATATAAATGGGCTGTTGAAATTATATTAATATATTAAATAAATGCATGTGGACTTTTTTCTTTTAGTAAGAATGGGTCTAGTTCACATGTGGACTTATTGTGGTAGTCCAATGGAATTAATAAAATGGAAAAATAAAGTTTAGTCCATAATTAAAAGGCTTGGGCTGCATTAGCTTTATTATTTAGCTAATTACTTTATTTTATTTTATTATTTAATTAAATGAAAATTAATTAATTATTTAATTAAAAGTCAAAAATACTTTTCTACTAGGAATTGGATTCCTAGTTTCATACTATTGATGATAGTATGATAAGTATCAAAGTTCTTATTTGATAAGGTGATAAATAATATGAATTATTTATCAAATCAAATTAGGAAGGTATTTGATAATTATCAAAACTCTAAAGTTGACTTTTATGTCACATTTAGGAAGTTTTGATAAGGTCATAAATAGTTAATATCCATTAATTAATTAATTGGATAATACACTTTAGAGTTAGGATAAAATTGAACACATGGATTGATAGTTTTTTGGATGAAACACAAATCCTCACCAAGTGAGAATTCGGCCACCCTAGGATAGGCTATCATAGTGAGTTCGGCCATTCAAGCAAGAGAGAGCAATTTTGTGAGTTTTTGAAAACCAAGAAAAATTGCCCAACTCTAGAAAGTGTGTGAGAATTCGCCCAAGAAAAAAGAGAGCAAGAATGTTAGATTTCGATAGTGCACTACTAGCTTTTACATTAAAAGGCTTTGTGCACAACATCAAATTTAGATCACGTGAGTTTCAATCGAGAGATTGTGAATTCAAAAGTGATCGAGCATTCTTCGTTTTCTCAGGAGGGTTTTGTGACTAACAGAAAAAGAAAAGTTTTTATTTCTCATCCTCAGATACACAATTCAAAGAAAGAGAGCCCACACTCCAAGGTGATCCACGTTCGTGATTGACTTGGAAGATCTTGCGGTTACATCTCGACGCAACATCAATATTCATGGTTCAAAAAGGTACGATACATTTTTCTTATATATGTTTAATCAGTCAAGGGTTAAAGTTCGCTCTTTTTTAAGGAAAATTTTTGGAACATACCAATCAAATTTTTAACTTCCGCTGCGTATACTCAAACCATTTTTCCTACATTCCTGACTGTCGAATTCAGTGCCGCTGGCTGTTGCCGACAAGGTTGTTGTAGTGCAGTGTTTTTCGTCGACCCAGGGGCATGCCCGGTGTTTAATTCAGTAGAGGAGGTGATTTCGGTGTACATTGTTGGGACCGAAATTGACAGTTTGTCGAGCACAAATTTGATAACTAGCGAGGGAGAAATTAGTTTGAAATGAAGTTGGGGAAAACTGTTGACTTCCTATTTATAGTCAATAACTTTAACCTGCTCATAACGTTTAAGTGGTACCCTGGAATAAATTTATGTTGTAACAACTTTGACATTATGAAGAACTATTTTCATTCTCAATACATTATTATTTTTATGTACATACATTATTTATGTTAACGAATATAAGGCATACACCCTCACTCCTATATCTAATAATATTTATTATTCATGTTATATTTATTATTTTTTTATTGACTATATTAACCAAGTAATATATATATTTCTGTACGTAGTAACACTTCGTTTATTATACCATTCATGTTGTAAACATAACATTTCAATAATTTATTATAAACATATAGACATCTAAAACATTTGAAAATAAAATTGTTGTTTGTCTATTTCCATGAGCAATGTCATTTTATTTCTTTACATTAAATTTTATAACACAATATTAGTGTTTAACCACCCATAACGCCAGAAGTAATGTCTCTTTGAACAGTTAGAGAATTTTAGTCGTGCTTCCTTAAAAAGCAACCTTTATTTTCAGTCGGTAGTCAGTACTTGCCATCTTGTTTTTATTTATAAAATAATGAATATTATTAGTTGTAAATAAGAATTGGATTGGATTTTCCTATTTATTGTTTCTATTAATTGTTAACTCAATCATCTAATTGATACATTTTTAAAAATATTAAATAACAAAATTAATATCAAGTATATTTCTAACATAATTCAATTTATTTAAATTCTTACCTCTTTTTGACCCATTCTTCTGTTTCAACCATTTTAAGTTGTCCACAATGTAAGTAAAAAGAGACCCATTCAACTAGACCCACTTAAAAACACGTCTAGTTAACTTCACAATATGGTTTACTGCTGAAGCCCCATTTGTGGGGTCTATAATATTGGACTGAAATAGGGTTCCAAATGTGAAACTCCATTTGGGTATTTTTCAATAATTGGATACAATCATTGGGGTATATATATTATATTGAAATTTTAACATATAATTAATAATTTAAATAATTATATATATAATTAAAAAATATTAAAAAATATTTAACTGAAATTTAAATAATATGAATGTAAGCATTAAATTTATTTTTATTAATTTAAATTTTTATAATATATATTGTCATATGTAATTATAAATTTCAATAATATTTAAATTTTTATTTTAATTATGTATATAATTGAATTAAATTGTAAAAAAATTATAAAAATTAATATTCTGAATGGTATGTATTAGTTTATAATATTATTATTAAAAATTTCTTAAATATTGCAAAATAATATTATAATATTAATATTATTACAAATTAATAGACTTGTCACATTATAAAATTACATTAATAGATTTGTCACATTATATAATTTTTAATTAATCTTCATATTTTGTTTTAAGTTAAATATAATTTGTTAAATATTTATTGATAGTATTGATATTTAAAATATAATATATAATTTATGTAATACATATATATATATATATTATATTTATTAATGACCAGTATTGATTCTTTTAAAAAAAGTAAAAAAGTGGATCCAATTTATCTTTTTCAATTTAGTTGCATCATGGGAAAAAAAACTTACTATAATAGGATCGAAATGGGAAGACCCATTTTTTTCAAATGAGACCTTTAGATGGTGATGTGACAGCACACAATGGGCATACTGTTTGGGTTAATGTTGTCAAACAAATAATACCAACATTATAACATTATTTCAAACCAGTTGTTGTCTTCATTTATGGAAGATTCTTTATAACTTGCTTGGGCAAGACTAATTCCTGTGATTAGATTGGACTATACTGACTTGGTCTGGCCTGGGACAAAGTCCTGACCTATATTTGGCACTGCATCAAACTAACGGCTAGAATATTAAAATAGTACAGACCTGTGGTTGATGCTGTTTCGATTTACTTTTAAACTGATATACATACATATATATATATATATATATATATATATATGGTATGTTTTATATAAATTCTTACACATATTTTTAACCTTAAGATTATAATATATTGAAGGGCGATTATAAATTTGGTCTATAACTTTTGGTCAGTTTCATTTATTGGTATCTTTGGGCTCTAACTTTTTAAAAATGTATCAGTCTGGTCCCTTTAATTAATTTTCTAATAGTTAAATCCTCACACAATTGACTAAAAATCCTATTTCCCATTGTCTTATTTAAATGAGTTAAAATTTTAATTTTAACCTCAAATTTTTAAAAAGATACGAAAATAATTAGAAAAGTAATATAGCTATTTCATTTTAATATTTATAAAATAAAATTTTAAATATTTTTTTTAATGGATCTTCAGATTGATGGACGGTGAAGATTATGTTGGAATTTATTAAAACAATAATAAATGTGATAACAATTTTTTTTTTTTTATAAATTTTATTTTACTCTTCACAAAAAATAAAAATTAAACTGTTCTTGGTGGATCTCCACCGTTCATTCATATGGATGGACGGTGGAGATCTAATCTGGATATTCACCAACAAAAACAAAATAACAAAAAAAGAAATTAAAAAAAATTCAAAATATAAATATCAACTAACCCAGTATTCTGGAATCGTTGATCTTCAACGATCCGAGAAAACTGGGTTCGTTGACCTTCAATCCAATCAGTTTTTTGGTTGTTTAAACCCGAATGAACCCAGATCTGGATTCGTTGAAGTTCAACGAAACCAGGTCTAGGTTCGTTGAGTTTCAACGAACGCAGAAACTGGGTTCATTAAAGATCCAACGAACCCTGTGTTCTGGGTTCTTTGAAGTTCAACGATCCCAGATTTGGAGCAACTGAACCTTAACGAACTCAGATATGAGTTCGGTGAGGTTCAACGTACACAGGAACTGGGTTTGTTGAAGATCCAAACGAACCCAGTTTGCTGGGTTCGTTGTTTTTCAAAGTTTCTATTTTTTTTTTTTTTGTTTGGATCTCCACAATGTCGAATTTCAAAATTTTTTTATTTTTGGTCCAAGAACGGTTTTAATTTTAATTTTTTTTAGGAAAAATAGAAAAAAAAATTTTGTTTCCATTGTTTGAAAAAAAATATTCCAATTTAATATACACCGTACATCAATCTTGATAGACGTTGGAGATGGAACTAAATTTTTTTGAAAATTTTAAGTCTGTTGATCTTCATAACTATAATTCACATAAATCATAACTACATAGCTACACTTAATTTCTCTCTCCTTCAAGACCCTTTTGTTTAATATTCTCTTCTCTTTCATCCTTACCAATATTAACTCCATACTAATTTAAAATAAATAAATAACTCTATTACTCCACTGTTTCTCTGTACTCTTTTCTCCTCTAAACCTTTTCTTCTTTATTTAAAACGAAATTTTGGTTATCAAAGTGGCTTATAACAACCAAAACTGGATAACAAATTTTTTTAGTTGTCACAATTTGTCTCATTGTATGTGATCCTTATTTAATAATGAAACCCTGAATTGGCTACAGTACTTACTAATTAGTTTGAAAAAGAAATTATCGTAAAGAAATATAAAACTCTCTAATTTTATGGCTTTTTCTATCGTAACAGAATGCAATAGATCAACAAGGAAAAATTTTCGTTGTAGACAGTTGCTCATAATATCAAACTTAAAGCCGATAAAATTAACTAATTATATTTTAAGTAATTGAAAAGTATAGTAAAATCTGTGACCATGGATATTTTTTTTTTCTTTCTTAGAGAACACGGAACATGGTATCAAGAAACATCAATATTGAGTTATTTGTATACATCAATAGATTACACGCTTATAGTAAGACTTATTAAAAAAAAGGAAGGAGAAATTTTAGCCATTTTCATATTCACATAAAAGAAGATAAATGTTACTGAGAACAATATGAGAGAGAAATAATGAAATTAATTTTTTTTATACAGATGATGATTGGGTGTGACTGTGTAGATTTGATATTTAATTCCTACCATTTAAAACAATGGAATAAGGAAGTTAATATTCGTAAGAGAAAAGATGAGAGAATATTGAACAAACATTAAAAAAAAAAAAAAAAAAAGAGACAAATATATGTATATATGTATGTATATATATATATAAACATACATAGATATAAATATATGTATCTATGTATATATATGTGTGTGTATGTATAGATATGTTAGGATTTATGCTTTAAAACTTGTAATTGTAAATACTATTAGATATAAATAAAAAGTTAAATGTTTATCATTCAAATAAAAGCGTTTTATATTTATTCATACATTTATATTGTGCAAGTAACATCCAAGATTGTAAGATGTAATCTCAAAATGAGTATATGAAAGTCATATACAGTAGGATTCATTTTGAGATATGCAATCTAAAGAGTCCGTAGAGCGCAAAGAAAGTTGGTACTTTGTTTATGGTTGATCTACTGTTGCGGTTCATTCAGTAACGTATAATGGTCTTATCCTAGACCGCCCATGTAGTTGACATGAGAATGGAGACACCTTATATGATGAGATCATATAGGATTGGGCTACGATTTATATGAATCGCTTACCAAGATCCGTTAGTAAATGAGATTCGTATATATCGACAAACGATGACTATTTCTAGGTGAACTTAATCCTGAGTGTCTTATCGACTCCTTCAGGTTAGATCGTGACTTTTGACTTACCATGAGTGAGTTCGATATAGAATTCTCGACCAACACCTCCGTATCTTGAGTTGCGGTTTGGTTTGTGGCTGAAAAGGTATAAACACGATAGTGGAATCCACTCATTCTTGATTGAAGTAGATGAGTAGTTCTCTTAAGGGTTGATTCGGGGCTTCAATGATTATGAGAGCTCTCCTTCTTCCGTGAGAAAGACATGATTTAATTGTTCATTTAGAATCAACGGTACTTAAAGGCAAAGATATAACTAGAGGGGTATGACGGACATTATGACCTAGCTCTAGCTATAAACTACTTGTGGAGGATCACACTATATGCAAATAGCTATATCAATGGACACTGAGACTTCAGATTGTATAAACACGTTTACAATTCTGAGAGTGCAGTCTCGGGTTTTTAGTGGAATAACTCTGAGATTAATAATCATAAAATATTAATTAAAGAGTTTAATTAATATTACTAAGTATTATTGGAGCTTAAAACTATGGGTCCATTAGATCCCCTTGCCAGCCCTTATGGTTGTTGGTAACGAGGGTCACGGTAAATTAATTGGATGGTCCAATTAATAGTGTTAAGAAAGTAACATAATTTAATTAAAGAGAATTAATTAAATTATATGATTATTTAATTAATAATTTAATAGTTAAATAAAAATTAATAATTATTATTTATTAATTATTTTAATTATTAAATAGGAGGTTGCAGGTTCAAACCATGACGAAGACAAAGGAATTAAATAATATGATTATTTAATAAGTCCTAGAGGTTAAAGGTTCAAACTTTAGGGAGACTAAAAATAAAAGGATTTAGAATCCTATTTTGACTTGGTCAAGTTAAAACTCTTAAGCCCTAGTATATATATGATATGTTACTAGGAAAATTGACCTAATGCAATAAGCCTAAGAAAAGAAAGGAGCGGCCACCACAAAAGAGAGAAAAGAGAAAAAAGTTTTTTTTTTCTGCCTCTTCCTTTGTAGGGGGCGACTGACTAAGAGAAGAAGAAGTCTTCTCAACTTTTCTGTTTTTTTCATCTCTCCATCCGTGACATGCTCACACACGCGTTATCAGACCGTAGGTCATAGCTCGGAAGGCTTGGTGGTGAATCAAGAAGTTAGAGAGTCAAATTGCAACAAAAGGTAATTGTAGTTTCAATTTGATATTCGCGTATATACAGAAATTCGTTCCTGATTGAAAAGTGTTTTCAAATATAAAAGAAAATTTTTTGTCCATTTCGCTGTGTTTATAAGATAAAATTGATTTTTCTTCCCTTCAAGATATATATATATATACATACAAACATATAAATATATGTATGTATGTGTATGTATATACATATATATACAAATAAAAATACACATACATACATATATATATATATATAAATAAAATACACATACATACATACATATATATATATTTTGAGATCTGAGACCTTTCAAGTCAGAGGACTACTGGGACCAACCGAGATTAAATCATACAAGTACGGCTTAAACAACTACTCCCAGTAATGTGAGACGAGAACTACCGGGACCAACGGCCTGGAGTACTACTCCCAACAACAGAAGGGGTCTACTCACACAATTACATTTTTATAGGCAATGATGGAACAATATATTTACATATACTAGGTGTTGAACCTTGGTGGCTTGGAGGGATTTCGGACTCCAACCACCAAGGCAAGGGGCCTTGAATATACACATACATATATAAATACACACATATAAACATATGTATATACATACACATACATACATATACATATATGTGTATATACATATATATATATATATATATGAATATAAATCTATGTATAGATATATAATGTGTGTGTGTATATATATATATATTGTGAGGCCAGGACTTCAAAGTCCCAATTAATATAGTCCACTGACACACCAAACATGGGACTAATCCTAAGACTTAGTCCTGTCCAGTCCAAATCTATCTCATATACCAAACGTGCCCCATATGTATATAGGTATAAAGTTACTAAACCATTAATCATTGTCTACGGAATTATGATGCTTTATGAAAAGATAACAAGCAAGAAAAATAATACTAAACTGCACTACAAAACAAAATATATTATATCGATAAAAAAGGTTAGATAATTAATTATTATCAAACTTATACTTCTAAAAAGGATTAAATTACTAAAATTTAAATACAATTGTATCCATATTGGAAACCCAAACATGCAACAATAAAATAAAAGAAAAAAAGTAATACACAACATTGCAATAAAATTAAAGCCATTTCCAACAGTTCATAGAGACTAAAAACCAACATATAATTTAAATAGTTCAAAAAGAGTTCCACGTACTATTTGCATAAGTTGTTGACGTACTCCACTACTGTGCATGGTTAGTGTTTGAAGCTTCTGTTTCCATCTAACCTTTGCCGAAGCGTGCGGCTGCTAATGTTGCCTCAATTACACCCACACGCACGTCAAGTTTGTCCAATCTTTCGTTAATGTCTCTCCCTCCCAACCCACGTAGTCACATATCCAAATAATTTAACATTGCAGCACGCCATTTATTAGGTATCGGCTGGTTAACCAGCGGCTCAAGACCACTTCCTTCGACATCCTCATCGTCTATCCGAGGTCGAACTCGGCATGTGTAATCAGAGTCATACTCCAACAATTGAGGCTCGTGTCGTTCGGAAGCCAATTGGTTATATTTGTGCTGGTCAAGATGCGGTGATGGGGATAAGATAATCTCATGTCTTGCATATACATCGATTCCTGCAGCACAAAAATGTGTAATTAAATTGGGAAAACAATATTTGCCTACCCCGTTGAATCCGATGGCTGTTATTTCCTGTCTTATGAGGTATCCAATATTGATGGAGAGATTGTGGCGGATGCTGTAAAGAACATACGCCATATCTGGGCTCACCATTGACTGCATCGACTTTGGAAAGAGAGAGTACAAACAAAATTCGTTCCAGAATGCCGAATCCAAATGCAGCTCTTCACTTTTCAGTATGGCATGATTCGAGAACCATGTTCCCTTCCCACTCGTCCTTAAATCCTTCGCCAATTCTTTATTATACTGTGTTAACAATGGGTTCTATACTATCCCACCGGTGTGGTTAACAACGTTCTCCAACCCATAGTATTCGTTGATAGCCTCCACACTTATGGCGACTTGGCACCCTTTCACATTCACCGTACCACCGTTCATGAAAACATCTGGTATCATGGCAGCATAGAACTCCAAAACGACAGTATAACTGGCACAAATCGGCTGTTGTACAAATTTTCCCCACCCATGCTGATTAACGACCATTGGAACGAAAGTGTTCCATAATTCTTCCAAGTTAATGCCTCTCTCCTAGATCATATCTCGGTTGCCATACATCTTCAAGCGGATATTGAAGTGGTTGTTACGAGCCACATGTACTGGTCGTGGTTGGTTTTATTTTGTGTCTTGTGGTTGGGGACTCTCGGGTCCTGTAGGACAGTTCATATCACTGCATGGATTCATGGTTGGTGTGGACAAACTGAATTCGCTTTGGCAAATGTAGGAGAAGGTGATACCTTATCCCACCTACAGAGAGCGATGGCAGTTGAACAGGTCTGTTGTTTTCAGAGAATAATACGATTTTCAAATAGAAACCAAAAAGTTTATTATGTAATGCGTGGGACAGAGGCATTTCCGTAGGTTATTTAAGCGAATTTTTTTTTCTTTTTTTAGTGGTTTTTTAAGGTTAAGATAATATACATTAATAAATATACTAAAATGAATCCAACCTACAACCCTTTTGAAATTAGTAGCCTTGGGACAATCAATATTAATTAATTAATGGATCAAGATAATACTTAATTATTTTTTTCAAATACCCTTTTGGTTCTAATGGCGGGAACAGTTATTAACCCTTTTGGTTTACCTCGAGATGCTAGATTCCCACAACCACCTGAGCCTGACGCCTACTTCCTATCCAACTTATGCGCATCGGTTATGTTAATCACAAACATACCATATCGCGAACGTCTGTTCCCCACGAACTGAGATGATCGCGATAGGTATTATTTGTATGGACTGCAGAAGATCGCTAAGGTCTGTACATCGAGAACAAATCAGTTTGCAAAGAATCTGACCGGGCAATGATCAAATTATATCTAAATATGCTTATTCATTCATTGTGCAATATTTTCAAAAAATTAAATAAATTAAGTTTAAAAATTAATTACCTTAAATGAACACAAGGCTTTTTCAATATGGTTGTTCAACTGCTTGTTAAAATCGTCGTCCAGATATGTCTCTGAATTAATGTCACCATTAATTGAATTAAATGTCATAAGTAATAAAACCCTTCCTATCTCACCTTCCCCCGTTCAGAGTAACCGGATGGTTCAATTAATGACGTATTTAATTTCCTTGAGCAGTTCAATGTCTTATTAGATCTATTTAATCTCCTTACAAGCTTGTAAGCATGCCATGATCTTCGTTACTATCAGTGAACACTATTACATTTTCCTCTTTCACGTTTCATTCCTTACCGTTGTGAATGTCATGCGTTGCGCTTGCAATGTTTCGGTTGCTTGTGTGCCATCAATTATACACCTCCTTCCGTTTCTCATATAATTTACAATGCAATTCAAAGCTTTCATCGCCACCAAATTACTCACTCCAATGCCTATTTCAGATACATCTACATATATACAAGGATCAAAATCCTTGCAGAAGGGAGAACGGAGCATAATTTGTCCTTTCTCCGTTCGATATATTGGTATAATATCATTAATTTCCTTATTGGTAAATTTTTTTTTGATTATATATTCTAACCCCCTCTATCTTTATATCTAGGATATTAGCTGAATAATTAGGCGAGGATCAAAACGTTGCTGTATTGTGTACATGTTTTGGAGCAGCGTGTCCTCTAGAGTTTTATAAAACCAGAGTAGAGGTTGCTGTTATATACGTTCCACGTGTACATGCTCCTCCCTCTTAAAGTGTAATGGTAGTCGCTTTCTTGTCATCTCCCCATGCACAAGACCCAGCACACGTACAGTATAATGGTAGTTGCTTTCATGTCTGACCCATTTCTTCTAACATGAATTCGACTGCCATGAGGAATATGCTGCTGCTGAAGGCACATATGTACACTGAGGTTCAACTGTTTTTGGGGAGCAATTTTTTTCCCATTTTACCAACAAAAATATTTGTATATGTTTCTGGATCATACTTTACAAACATATTTATGTAAAGATCTTTTTTGTCTCTGAACAGGTCAGTATAATTATGGAAGGGCATAGGTTCATAAAAAAACTTAATGAAAGTCAAGTAACTGCATTTGGTAATAGCAACGTGCCTACGCTCTGCAAATCTGAAAGGGCAATACAAAGAGTTTGCTTTCCCGGTCAGCAGGGCGTGGGCACGTTGCTAGTACCAAATGCAGTTACTTGACTTTCATTAAGTTTTTTTTTTTTTTTAGCGTACCTTTCCCCTTCCACCGTCTTACTGACCTGTTCAAGGAGAAAACAAGACTTGAAATAAATACTAACTAGTGCAGAATCTTAACATGTATATGCCGTAGTCCTCAGTATTGAAATATATATATATATATATATATATATATATTAATTACGACTTAATGCCGTAGTTGATAAGGATAAGGGAGCTGCACCAAGGGATCCATTGCATGTTCCGATTGGGCCAATAACAAGGGCAAGGGCTAAGAGATTCAAAGAAGCACTCAATGGCATAATTCAAGATACATGGGCTAATTTTGAATTATTAAAGCCCAAGATGAACCCACATGAAGACCAAGGCTTGATTAACATCATCAAGGCAATTGAGTGGGCCGAATAAGAGAAAGCTTGGCATAATTTCGGTTTGGGCTTGATTTAATAGTTGTTTGTTTTAGTTTTGGTCCATTTATAAGGCAATTATGGCCATTCTAGTTTTCTATTTGTAAGGCCTTAATGGCTATCTTGTTTTCTTTCCTTTGTTTTAGGGTTTCATTATATAAGGATATTGATGGATGTAAGAAGGGTAATTATTGATTTTGAATGAAAATTGAGAGAGTTTTCTCTTTGTTCTTTGAGAACTAACTGGAACTTATCAGAATTCTCTGTGGCGTTCCTCCTTGACTTATCAATCGAGTATTTCATCCTTGATTGTGGCGTCCTCCTTTATACCAAGGTTCACATCTCGATATAGGTGTTGGGTCGCGGTTTCCATCCGAACCAGAGGTTAGAACGAATATTGGCATCAAATCTTGATACAATCGACGAGGTCCATATCATTTGGTATCAGAGCCTAGGGCTCTAACATCAGGTTATTCTATCTTGTTATTCTTCTTCTTTGATTTCGTTGATCACAGAATTATATATTATTTCCAGAACTTCTTGTTAGTGTCCAGATCTAAGTTATCTATCTTTGTTATTCTTGTTCTTGATTTCGTAGATCCAAATCTAAGTATCTGTCTGTGTTATTCTTGTTCTTGATTTCGTAGATCCAAATCTAAGTATCTGTATGTGTTATTCTTGTTCTTGATTTCGTTGATCCAGATCGAAGTTATATATTATGTTATTCTTGTTCTTGATTTCGTTGATCTAGAGCGAAGTTATCTGTCTGTGTTATTCTTGTTCTTGGTTTCGTTTCGTTGAACCAGATATAAGTCTGTGTTAGTGTTGTTCTTGATTTCGTTGATCCAGATCGAAATTATATATTCTGTTATATTCTTGTTTGTGCGTGTCCAGATCTAAGAGAGAGAGAGAGAGAGAAAAAAAAAAGTACAAAATTTTATTTTTTTTGACCGATTGTGTAGTTGAATATATATCAACTATTGTTATTTTTCCCTTCTTGATTCGTGCAGTGATTATAAAAAAAAAAATATCAGTTTCGTTGTGATTCGTTTCCTGTGAACCTAAGGACTTTTGTTTCGTGTGAACGTGGCTAAGAAATCCTGATTATTGTTTGGTTAGTTTGAAAGAACTTTTGAGAAAAAAATTACGAGTGGAAAAAGGCAAGAGAGGTGAGGACATACTGAGGGTAAAAGCCGAAATTATTGTGTGAAACAGGAGTGGAACTTAGTGAACTATTGTTTGAGAGAAACACGTGAGGGAGTGAAGTGAGGACCTTCTTTTATTTAGTTATTTATTTTTTACTAACGTTTTCCTTGCAGCGAATATGTCTAAAGAAAGTACTTCGGATGAGGTGTTGGGAAAGGGAGATACAAAGTTTATAATGGAAGCATTGACGAGGGAGATGGGGAGATTGTTAAGGGCTGAAATGAAACCGATTCATGAACGATTAGATCGGGTAGAAAATACACGTGCGGAACAGCCACCACCCGTTCCCCAAGCACGTAGGAGAGAGAGGGTTCCGGTTAGAGAAGAAGTTCATGATTACTACGGGGATGATAATGACGTAGAGGAGGATGATCGCATGTCCAGTATGGGTGCGGGGAGATTTAGGCGTGGAATGGGAGGTAGAGGAGTTAGGTATGGGGATAGAGAAGATAGGTATGGGAATAGAGAAGATAGGTATGGGAACAGAGGAGATAGGTATGTAGAGAGGGTTGATAATAATTTGGGTAGTATAAAGGTGAAGATTTCAACCTTCCAAGGTAAATCTGATCCTGAAACTTATTTGGAGTGGGAGAAAAGAATAGAGCTGGTGTTTGACTGCCATGAATATTTCGAATTGAAGAAGGTGAAATTGGCAGCCATAGAATTCACCGATTATGCTATTGTTTGGTGGGATCAACTGATTGTGAGTAGGAGACGGAATGGAGAGAGACCTATTGAGACATGGGAGGCGATGAAGACTGTATTAAGGAGGAGATTCATTCCAAGTCACTATTATAGGGGTTTGTTTCAAAAATTGCAAACTCTTACTCAGGGGTCCAAGTATGTTGAAGACTATTACAAAGAGATGGAAATAGCCATGATTCGAGCTGATGTACAGGAGGACAGAGAGGCGACTATGGCTAGGTTTCTCAATAGACTACACCGAGACATTGCAAATGTAGTGGAGTTGCAACATTATGTTGAATTGACTGACATGGTACACATGGCCATTAAAGTGGAACAACAATTGAAGAGGAAGGGTTCCACATGGGTTGGGCAAAATTCGGGTTCTTCATCATCATGGAAACCGAATTGGAGCAAGAGGGAGGACCAGCCTAGTTTCAAGGCCAAGGCCGAACCTTCCAAAGATCATAAGGCTGGAGGCACAATAAACCAAGGTAAACCAGATTCTCAACCTACTAGAAATCGTGACATTAAGTGCTTTAAGTGTTTGGGAGCAGGTCATATTGCATCACAATGCCCAAACAAAAGAGTAATGGTTTTGAAGGATGATAGTGGTATCGAATCAGAGGGTGAATCTGATGGTGAGTCCATGCCACCATTGGAGGATGCCGGTGACTTTGAATATCCGGTGGGTGGAGAGCTTTTGGTTGCAAGACGAGCTCTTAGTGCTCAAGCAAAGGAAGATGATGAGGTACAACGTGAAAATATTTTTCACACCCGCTGCCATGTTAATGACAAGGTATGTAGTGTGATTATTGATGGGGGGAGTTGTACTAATGTGACGAGCACTACTTTGGTAAAAAAATTGAATTTGAAAACTTTGAAGCACCTAAAACCTTATAAGCTACAATGGTTGAATGATAGTGGGGAAGTTAGGGTGAATAAACAGGTGTTGGTGTCATTTTCAATTGGCAAATACAAAGATGAAGTTGTTTGTGACGTGGTACCAATGAATGCGGGTCATATCCTTTTGGGAAGACCGTGGCAGTTTGATAGGCATGTGACTCATGATGGATACACTAATAGATACTCCTTTGTGCTCCATAAAAGGCCAATCACCCTTGTACCTTTAACCCCAAGACAAGTATATGAAGATCAAGTGAGGTTAAAAGATGAGAGGGATGCTAAAAATGAGTGTGAGAGTTCAAAAGAAAAAGAGGTTGAAGAGAAAAAAAGAGAGACAAAACAAGTGAGCTTTTATGCAAGAGAGAGTGAGATCAAAAGGGCTTTGTTTTCAAACCAGCCAATGATTGTACTTTTGTACAAAGAGGCTTGTTTTAGTACTAATGAAATTAACTCTTCTTTGCCTAGTGTTGTTGTTTCACTTTTGCAGGACTTTGATGAAGTGTTTCCCGAAGAGATGCCTATTGGTTTACCACCAATAAGGGGGATTGAACACCAAATTGACTTTGTCCCCGGAGCATCAATTCCAAATAGACCTGCATACCGAAGTAATCCCGAGGAGACAAAGGAACTTCAAAGGCAGGTTGATGAGCTCATGGAGAAGGGGTATGTTCGTGAGAGTATGAGTCCTTGTGCGGTTCCCGTATTGCTTGTGCCTAAGAAGGATGAAACATGGAGGATGTGTGTTGATTGTCGTGCCATCAACAATATCACTGTAAAGTATCGACATCCTATTCCTAGATTAGATGACATACTTGATGAATTGCATGGTTCTATTATTTCCACTAAAATTGATCTTAAAAGTGAATATCATCAAATTAGGATGAAAGAAGGTGATGAGTGGAAAACTGCTTTCAAAACAAAATATGGGTTATATGAGTGGTTAGTTATGCCCTTTGGGTTAACTAATGCACCAAGTACTTTCATGAGATTAATGAACCATGTTTTGCGTGCTTTCATTGGAAGATTTGTGGTTGTTTACTTTGATGACATTCTGATTTATAGCAAAAACTTGGATGAGCATGTTGAACATTTAAAACTTGTTTTAGGTGTTTTAAGAACCGAAAAGTTGTTTGCTAATTTTAAAAAGTGTATCTTTTGCACGAATAGGTTGGTATTTTTGGGTTTTGTTGTTAGTGCTAAAGGAATTGGGGTTGATGAAGAAAAGGTTATGGCAATTAAGGAGTGGCCGAAACCTACAAGTGTGGGACAAGTGCGAAGTTTTCATGGGTTGGCTAATTTCTATAGGAAGTTTGTGAAAGACTTTAGTAGTCTAGCTGCACCTTTAACTGAAGTTATAAAAAAAATGTGGGTTTTAAGTGGGGTAATGAACAAGAAAAGACATTTAACTTGATTAAGGAAAAATTAACTAATGCACCTTTGCTTGCTTTGCCTAACTTTGCTAAAGCTTTTGAGATTAAGTGTGATGCTTCAGGAATAGGTATGGGAGCTGTTCTAATGCAAGAAGGACGTTCCATTGCATTTTTTAGTGAGAAAATAAGTGGCGCAGCCTTGAATTATCCTACCTATGACAAGGAGATGTATGCTTTGGTTAGGGCATTGGAAACTTGGCAACATTACCTTTAGCCGAAAGAATTTGTGATTCACATGGATCATGAGTCCTTGAAGCATCTAAAGGGGCAGCACAAGCTAAACAAGCGGCATGCCAAGTGGGTGGAGTTCATAGAAACATTTTCATACGTGATCAAGTACAAAAAAGGTAAGGAAAACGTAGTCGCTGATGCTCTGTCCAGAAGGTACGTTTTACTTTGTACTTTGGATGCTAGATTGTTTGGTTTTGAATACATTAAAGAATTGTATGTGGAAGATGCTGATTTTGACAATGTATTCAATGCATGTGAAAAGGTTGCATTTGGCAAGTTTTATAGGCATGATGGATTTTTGTTTAGAGAAACTAAATTATGCGTGCCTAAGAGTTCTTTGCGTGAATTGCTTGTGAGGGAAGCTCATGGGGGCGGTTTGATGGGGCATTTTGGTACAGCCAAGACCCTAGATGTTTTGCATGAACACTTCTTTTGGCCTCATATGAAATGTGATGTAGAAAGAATTTGTGAGAAATGCATTACGTGTAGACAAGCTAAGTCTAGGGTTAAGCCTCATGGTTTGTATACTCCTTTACCTATACCTAGTGGACCTTGGATTGATATTTCTATGGATTTTGTGCTGGGTTTGCCTAGGTCAAAGAGGGGTAGGGATTCTATATATGTGGTTGTTGATAGGTTTTCTAAAATGACACATTTCATTCCTTGTCATAAAACTGATGATGCATCACATATTGCTGATTTGTTTTTCAAAGAAATTGTTAGATTGCACGGCATGCCTAAAACCATTGTTTCGGATAGAGATGCTAAGTTCTTAAGCTACTTTTGGAAAACTTTATAGGGCAAGTTAGGAACTAAACTTTTGTTTTCTACTACTTGTCATCCACAAACTGATGGTCAAACTGAAGTAGTTAATAGGACTTTATCTGCCTTGTTGCGTGCTATAATACAAAAGAACTTGAAAACATGGGAAGATTGTTTGCCGCATGTAGAGTTTGCTTATAATAGGAGTGTGCATTCTGCAACTCATTTTTCGCCTTTTGAAATTGTGTATGGTTTTAACCCATTGACTGCTTTGGATTTACTTCCTTTACCTGTGACTGAGCATGTTAACTTGGATGGAAAGAAAAAGGCAGAGTTTGTTAAGTAAATCCATGAAAAGATTAGGCAAAACATCGAGAGGAGAACTGAGCAATATGCCAACCAAGCTAATAAAGGGCGCAAGAAAGTTGTGTTTGAACCCGGTGATTGGGTGTGGTTGCATATGAGGAAGGAACGGTTTCCAGTCCAGAGGCGTTCTAAACTACTTCCAAGGGGAGATGGCCCATTTCAAGTGATTGAAAGGATCAATGACAATGCCTACAAGTTAGATCTTCCAGGTGAGTATAATGTTCGTGCAAGCTTCAATGTTTCTGATTTGTCTCCTTTTGATGTAGGTGACGATTTGAGGACAAATCCTTTTCAAGAGGGAGGGAATGATGAGGATAAGGGAGCTGCACCAAGGGATCCATTGCATGTTCCGATTGGGCCAATAACAAGGGCAAGGGCTAAGAGATTCAAAGAAGCACTCAATGGCCTAATTCAAGATGAACCCACATGAAGACCAAGGCTTGATTAACATCATCAAGGCAATTGAGTAGGCCGAATAAGAGAAAGCTTGGCATAATTTCGGTTTGGGCTTGATTTAATAGTTGTTTGTTTTAGTTTTGGTCCATTTGTAAGGCAATTATGGTCATTCTAGTTTTCTATTTGTAAGGCCTTAATGGCTATCTTGTTTTCTTTCCTTTGTTTTAGGGTTTCATTATATAAGGATATTGATGGATGTAAGAAGGGTAATTATTGATTTTGAATTAAAATTGAGAGAGTTTTCTCTTTGTTCTTTGAGAACTAACTGTAACTTATCAGAATTCTCTGTGGCGTTCCTTCTTGACTTATCAATCGAGTATTTCATCCTTGATTGTGGCGTCCTCCTCTATACCAAGGTTCACATCTCAATATAGGTGTTGGGTCGCGGTTTCCATCCGAACCAGAGGTTAGAACGAATATTGGCATCAAATCTTGATACAATCGACGAGGTCCATATCAGTAGTCGTTTTGCGATAAATCAGCTTTCATTAAATCTATAGTTCGGGATGCATTACAACTAATGCACACCAATCACTTCGCGTTCGTTGAATATTCACAAACTCATAATTTCCTAACATTAATATCGATCCCAAAAGTCGACCCCTCATTTTACATCGTCGACATTTGTACTAATGTTAAAACAGTTCCCACAAACTTGTTTTCCCTACACTATGTTGCTCCATGCAAGAACACTAACGTTATGATCCTAGAATTGTCAGTTTTTTTTTGTACAAATGTTGTGATAATTTTTTCGTAATTAGTTAAAATAAAATTCAAATTGGAGGACATATATATATTCCTGCTATACATTTGCATCGGACTGCATTAATGCAATACCATTTGATGTTTGCACAAACATCGAAATTGGGCTGTAATGTCCTCTTCGTTTAACTTCATTAATTGAATGTTAATAAAGATAATTAACTTTCTACAGAATTATTAATAAGTACAATAATATATACAGATTTGTTAATTATTAGATACGATAAAAAATTCAACGTACATATAGATAAAAGGAATTATTATTGCATAAATATAATTCACTTGGGTAAACTTGATAATATATTAGATACTAAATATTACTTAAATATTATTGTTATGGTTAACTGCCTGCATGAACTTTGGGTGTTCGTACATGCATCAAAGTTATTCCTACCAATGTCGAAGTTGTTCACAATTTACAACCCACATTAAGTTCATCTCGTCAACAAGCCCAACTTTGAGTTCACGCCACATGTACTGGTCGTGGTTGGTTTGGTTACGTGTCATGTGGTTGACAGCTCTCAAGTCTTGTAGAATGGTTCATATCGTTGCATGGATTCATGGTTGGTGTGGATAAACTGAAATCGCTTTGGTAAAGGCAGGGGAAGGTGATACCTTAATCCGAAATTCCACCTACAGAGAGCGGTTGCAGTTGAAGAGGCTTGCGTTTTTCAGAAAGTAGATAATATTTTGAAAAAGAAAACAAAAAGTTTATATACAGATGTGTGGGTCAGAGGTGTTTGAGTTGGTTACTTAAGTTTTTTTTTTTTTTCCTTAACGGTGGTTATTAAAGGTTTATTACGAATATTTAATAATTATTAAGAAATCAATTTATTTAATCCTCTATAAATTAATAGCATTGGGACATTTACAATTTATTCATTAATTGTTAAAGGTATTCCTTATTTACATTGTTGAAATACATTGAACTTAATGTATTGTTTATTGTGATTATATGAATATTACGTATTTATGTAATTATGATATGATAATATTTTGCATACTGTTCTCCTGCAAAATGAGTTGACTACACAAGATCTTCTTATTGCACTTGTATCTATATACAGATGAGATCTAATTAACCTTGCAAATTTTAGGAGGAAACACGTAACATTGGAGTCATCTATGTATAATTTTTATCGTGTATTATGAGAAATTTATTTCGTATTGATTCGATTGGTTTAGATGTGTTTGACTGTGTTCAAATTATTCTTGCAAGAGCTGTAAGTCATTATCGGCAATGTACATTTTTAATGAGTCCGGTTGGCGGGAACATGTAACAACCCTTTGGTTTTACCATGACTTGCCAACTTTCCACGACAACCTGATCCCTACGACTACTTCCTCTCCAACTTATTCGCATGGGTCAAGTTCCACACAAACATATCATATCGCGACAGTTTGCTACCCACAAACTGAGCACTTCACGACAGTTAGTGTTTGTATCGACCGCATAGGTTCGCGAAAGTCTACAAATCGTGAACTAATAAGTGTGGGAGTGATCTGACCGGGTACGATCAGTGTATTTTGATTTCTAAAAATGCTTAACTATTAATTACGTAATATATTTTCAGAAATTAAAAATATACTTAAAAAATAAATTACCTTAAATGAAGACAACACTTTTTCAATATGGTTGTTGAACTTCTTGGTACAATGGTCGTCCAACTATATCTTCTAAATAAATGTGACCATTAACTGCTTTAAATATCATAACTGAACAAACCTTTCATATCTCACCTGCCCCGTTCAGTGTAATCGGCCAATCTATTAATGAGTATTTAATATTGGAAATGGGGTTCTAACGGAAAAGCGTCTATTTAATCTCCCTTTTGGCAGTCATGGCATTATCTTCCTTACTATCAATGAAATTTTACATTTTCCTCTTTTACATTGCATTCCTAAACCTTTCTGAATGGCATGCGTTGCGCTTGCAATGTCTTGGTTGCTTGTGCGCCCTCGATTACACATCTCCTTATGTTTCTCATATAAATTACAATGCAGTTCAAATTTTTCAGCTACTCCTGATTGCCCAGTCCAATGTCTATCTTGGAGACATCTACGTTTATACAAAGTTCACAAGGCATGCATAACAGAGCATAATTCCTCCTTCCACCATCCGCAACTTTGTATAATCTCTCTCTTTGTTTACTGCTAAAATCATGTTGTTTATATGTTTTTAGAGGTTGTTGAACAAGTCTACTGTACCAGTTAGTATGTTTCTGTTTTTCTTCCTGTTTTATTGCTAAACTCTTTATCGAGTTGTATGTGATTACTGTTGATATATTGACTTTAATAATGCGGCATGCATAGTCAATAAACAGTGTAGGAATTTAATGATTTCAGTTTATTTGTAGTTGTTTGTACTTTGAGTCTTAAAATAGTTATCAACTAAAAAGTTTTCTACTGTCTCATATGTTTTAGAGTTCTAATTCCCTGCATCTTTATATACAAGATGCTAGCTGAATACCTAGGCCAGGATCAAAATGTTGTTGTGGTGCGTAGATCTTTTGGAGAAGCGTGTGCTTTACAGATGCACAAGTCCTGCACATTTTAAAGTCTAATGTTAGTCGCTTTCATGTCTGCTCCAAATGCAAAAGCCCTTGCACCAGGAAAGTCTAATGGTAGTTTCTTTCATATCTGATCTTTCCTGTTCCGCAGAATTCGACCGACATGGGACCTGGCTGCTGCCGAAGGTACATATGGTCAGTGAGGCGGCTCACATGTATTTGCCTTTTGGAGAAGGATTTTCTTTCCATTTTACCAACAAGAAAGTATAGGTTCTGGGAAAGTACTTTACAGTCATATATATCTAAAGACTGTTTTTGTCTGTGAACAGGTGTGTATCATTGTGAAAAATCAAAGGTGCGCAAATAAACTTAATGAAAGGCATTTTTACTGCAGTTGTTAATAGCAACGTGCCTACGCCTTGCAGACATGGAAGGGCAACATAAGGAGTTTGCTTTCCCGGTTAGCAATGAAGGGAGTTTTAGAAAAGATTTTGATTATCGTATAACATGCGGAATTGGGTTTCAAAATTTTTTCTTATATTGAAAACCTTTTTTCAATCAGGAACGAGTTCCTGTATATACGCAGAAAAAAACTTTAGAAACTATATACCTTTTTCTTAATTTTCTTTTTTCTGATTCCTCGATCTACCACCAAATCTTTCGAGCTATGATCCTTGGTCTGACAACGTGTGTGTGGGCACGTCATGGCAAGAGATGGAGGTCACGTGAAAAGAACGCCGGCCGAATCCTGCAAAAGAAGAGAGTCAAAAAAAACTTTTTTTTCTTTTCTTCTCTTTTTGGTGGACGAATTCTCTTTCTTTTTCACTTGTGTGCTCGGTTAGGTTTTTTTTTTAACTATATAACACTTATATAGTAGTCCTTTAGGGTTTTAGTTTGACCAAGTCAAAATAGGATTCTAAATCCTATTTATTTTTAGTCTTCCTAAAAACTTGAACCTGTGACCTTTTGGACTATTAAAATAATTTAATTATGTTAATTCTATTGTCCTAGTCATTATTTAATCACATGACCTCATATTTAATAAGTAGAATTAATAATTCATAATTATTAATTTCTATTATTTTATTAAATATTTAATTAATTAAATAATCACATTATTTAATTATTCTCTTTTATTTAAATCGCATTACTTTCGTAATACTATTAATTGGACCATCCAATTAATCTACCGTAACCCTCGTTACCAACAACCATAAGGGCTAGCAAGGGGACCTAATGGACCCACAGTTTTGAGCTCCAATAATACTTAGTAATATTAATTAAAACTCTTTAATTAATATTTTACGATTATTAACCTCGGAGTTATTCCACTAAAAACCCGAGGTTGCACTCTCAGAACTGTAGACGTGTTTATACAATCTGAAGTCTCAGTGTCCATTGATATAGCTAATTGCATATAGTGTGATCCTCCACAAATAGTTAATAACTAGAGCTGGGTCATAAAGTCCGTTATACCCCTCTAGAAATATCTTTTCCTTTAAGTACCATTAATTCTCTAATGAACAATTAAATCCTATCTTCCTCACGGAAGAAGGAGAGCGCTCATAATCGTTCAAGCCCCGAATCAACCCTTAAGGGAACTACTTATCTACTTCAATCAAGAAGGAGTGGATTCCACTATTATGTTCAAACCTTCCCAGCCACAAGCCAAACCGCAACTCCAAGATACAGAGATATTGGTCGAGATTCTTATCAACCTCACTCATGGTAAATCAAAAGCCACGATCCAACCTGAAGGAGTTGATAAGACACTCAGGATTAAGATCACCTATAAATAGCCATCGTTTATCGATTATTTATTAATCTCATCTACTAACAGATCTTAGTGAGAGATTCATATACATCGTGGCCCAGTCCTATATGATCTCATCATATAAGGTGCCTCCATTCTCATGTAAACTACATGAGCGGTCTAGGATAAAACCACCGTACTTTACAGAATGGATCGCAGCAGTAGCTCAATCACAAACAAAGTACCCAGCTTTGTTCGCTCTCTACGGACTCTTTAGATTGCAAGTCTCAAAATGAATCCTCTATGTATATGACCATTATATACTCATTATGAGATTATATCTTGCAATCTAGGATGTTCTTACATAATACGAATGTATTACTGAATATAAAACTTTTATAAATTTGAATGATAATCTGAATAATTCTTATTATTGTCTTTAACCATTTACAATTACAAGCTTTATGGCATAAATCCCAACAATCTCCCACTTGCACTAAAGCAGATGGGACATGTCTCGTAATCCTAGACCCTCTAAGTGACCTTCAAACACTTTAGCCGTCAAGGTCTTTGTAAATTGATCAGCCAGGTTATCTTGCAACACAATCTTCGTCATGACCACGTCTACTCGCTGCACTATCTCTCTGATGAGATGATATGTCCTCTTTATATGCTTCCCTCTTTTGTGGCTTTTTGGTTATTTGGAATTGGCCACAGCTCCACTATTATCATAATAAAGTGTCATGGGCCTATCCATATCTGGAACAACTTTTAGATCACTCAAGAACTTTCGGAGCCAAACAACCTCCTTAGCTGCTTCACAAGCTGCTACATACTCGGCTTCCATGGTGGAATCAGCAATGCAAGATTGCTTGATACTCCTCCAAATTATGGCTCCATCACCAAGGGTGAATACTGACCCAGACGTGGATTTCCTTGAATCCTTGTCTGATTGAAAGTCAGAATCTGTATATCCCAATGGAATCAAATTCGGATGGGAATATACAAGCATATAGTTTCTCGTTCTCCGAAGATACTTGAGAATATGCTTAACAGCAACCCAATTGTAACATCTCGGATTTCGGGTAATTAATTTTATATATGTGAAAATAAATTTTACTATTTGAGGGGGTGAAAATGTAATTAAATGTATCGCGGTGAAAAACGCGATTTTTGGTAGTGAGCATCGCAACCAGCCACCGCGACCACAGGTTGCGATGGACTGCTCGCGATGAAATTGTCAAAGTTTGGCAGAGAGCAACGCGACCCCTAGCGCGACCAAGGTGCGCTCGCGATGAAGGCGGTGCGCGCACTCCAGTGAGCATCGCGACCTGGTGGCGCGACCACAGGTCGCGACGGCGGTCGCGGTAGCGAAAAAAAAATATATAAAAAAAGAGAAGCTTCTCGCAGAAGCCAGAAAACAGCGAGAGAAGAGAGTGAGAGTGAGAAAGAGAGAGAGTGACCGAGAAAAGAAGGAAGAAAGAAGAAAGAAAAGAAAGGAGAAGGAAGAAAGAAGAAAGAAAAGAAAGGAGAAGGAAGAAAGAAGAAAGAAAGGAAAGGAGAAAAGGAAGAAGAAAGTGGAAAGGAAAAGTGAAGAGAAAAAGAAAAGGGAAGGAAACGAAATCGTAAGAACCGCGGATTGTCGAACGAAAACAAGGATTCCAGGTTGGTGTACGTTTGTTTTCGGAATCGTTATGAAAAGTTTTTCGTTATTGTTTTGTTTTCGTTTTTGATTTCGTAGAGATTTCTCGCATTCGATTTCCGTATGAAAATTGTTTATTGTATATGAAAAATCGATGTTTGATGTCTTTATTGTTGATTTTGGACTGATTTTGTGATAGATCGTATTTCGATTTCGTTTTCGAATATTTCGATCTCGTTAAAAATAATTGATTTAGATTTTCGTAAAATTATTGAGTATGATTCTTGAAGAATATTATGTGATTTGTATATTTATTGAGTAATTATTGTTATTGAGTACCTATTGCGACATTTATTGTGAATATGGTTTATCTGAAACGGCCCTAGGATACTTAGACATAGAAATGGATATAAGAGGTTGGTATACCAGCTGGGTTTTACTGAGCAGTACTGCGCCGCTACTGATTGATACTGATGATTATTATGTACCTTCTCTTGGATTCGTCCAGAGGCTGGGCCTCCTCAGGATTCGTCCTGGGGGTTGGGAGCCATGTACCTTCCCAAGGATTCGTTCCTGGGATAGGGAGTTATGTACCTCTCTAGGTTCCGTACCCACGGTCCTAGAGTTGGGAGACACGTACCTCCTCAGGATTCGTCCTGGGGGTTGGGAGCTTGACCCATATTCCAGTCCTATTATGTTTAGTATTCTAGCGGGCCAGAATTGATTGGAATTGAAAAGTGAACCGAATGATTTTATTGATAGCATTCATTGTTGACCTCATTATTGAAATTAAAGTGATTGAAATTGTTTAATGCTTTGATTTTGAAATTTAATTGTTTTGAAATGGATTAGAAATGGAATATATATATATATATATATATATTGTGGTTTATTTCTTCTTAAAAGATATTTATTTTGTGGTTTATTTAATTGAGTTTATAGTACACCCACTAAGCTTTATGCTTAGCGCGTTAGTTTTGTTTCTAACGCGTAGGTACCAGGGATCCCGAAGAAGCTAAGGATTGAAGAGACGTTCCCTGCAGATAGAGGCGGAGAGTCACATTTTGGGTAGATATTTATGTTCATGTGTAATATGAGTAATATGCATGCATATTCAGCGAGTCTGTAAATATGTTTTGTTCTGTAATTAAATAATTTATGATTTCTGTCTTTTAGTAGTAGAATGTTTGTAAATATTAAAGTTTGATTTGTTTTATTTCATAAATTGTGATTGATAAGCCGCACTAAACGGCAGAGTGCGCAACTGTTTGAATATGAGATATTGAAGTGCTATTGAGAATTGTTTTTGAATTGAATTGTGTAAAAACAGGTTTTGGAAAGTCCGAAAAACAAACGGTACTCTGCCGAATTTTTGTAAAAAGTTTAATTATTGGACTCACTTGATGTTGGTTTTAAAATTATAAACTATGAGGTTTTGAAATGGTTTGAAAAAGTTTATTTGATGGGTCCACAATGATTTTGAAAAGTTATAAAATTAATTTAGAAAGTTTTGAAAGTCCGAGTAGCGCTCCCCGGGTCGGTCCGGCCGGGTTGGGTCGGGGGGTGTTACACCAATGATCCAATCATGGGTTGGACTGATATCTACTGGCTACTCCTACTACGAAGCAGATGTCGGGTCTTGTGCATAGTATATCATACATAAGACTGCCTATTGCAGACGCATAGGGAATCTGTCTCATATCCTCAATTTCTTGAGGTGTCTTAGGACACTGTTCCTTAGACAAGTGAACTCCATATCTTGAAGGTAAACTATCTTTCTTGGAGTTCTGCATGGAGAATCGCACAAGTATCTTGTCGATATACGATGCTTGAGACAACGCTAACAGTTTGTTCTTACTATCCCTTATCAATTGGATCCCAAGAACATAACTTGCCTCTCCCAAATCTTTCATTTGGAATTGGTTAGCAAGCCAACCCTTTACCTCTGACAATGTTCCTACGTCATTCCCAATAAGTAAGATGTCATCTACGTAAAGGACCAGGAAAACTACTTTCTTATTAATGATGCGCTTGTATACATAAGGCTCATTAACGTTCTGCTCAAAGCAATAGGTTTTGATCGCAGTATCAAACCTAATGTTCCAATATCTAGACGCCTGCTTAAGTCCATAAATGGAACTTTGCAGTTTGCAAACCTTTTGCTCTTGATCTTGGAATACGAATCCCTCTCGTTGCATCATATAGATGCTCTCGTCTAGATTGCCATTCAAGAATGCAGTTTTGACGTCCATTTGCCAGATTTCGTAATCGAAATAGGCAGCTATGAATAAGAGTATCCTAATAGACTTAAACATAGCTACTGGCGAGAAGGTTTCATCATAATCAATGCCTTCCTTATGGGTGTAACCCTTAGCCACTAGTCTTGCCTTGAAGGTCTCTACCTTTCTGTCTACTCCTCTCTTACGCTTGTAGATCCACTTACGTCCTATAGGTTTTATCCCATCTGGTAAGTCTATAAGTTCCCAGACTGAGTTGGAGTACATTGACTTCATCTCGAGATTCATGGCTTTAAGCCATTCCTTTTTGTCAAAATCTTCTATTGCATGTCTAAATGTCAATGGATCATCCACACTATCATTAGAAACGACACATTGTGCCTCTCCAATGCCTAAGTAGTGATCAGGTTGTCGAACAACCCTTCCACTACGCTTCAGCAGTAGTGTATCCTAACTAGGAATTATCTGATTATTAGATGTTTGTGGAATAATAACATTGTCTACAACTCTTGTTGACTGAGCACTGGTCGTACCAGGTTCTAGCTCTTATAACACAATCTTATTACGAGGTTTATGATTATTAATATAATCCTCCTCAAGAAACGTTGCATTTGTTGATACAAACACTTTGTTTTCTTGTGGATTATAAAAGAATCCACCTCGTGTTTCCTTTGGGTACCCTACAAATAAACATACTTGTGAACGAGGTTCCAGCTTTCCACGCCTATTCTTCAATACATGTACTGGACATCCCCATATGCGAAAATATCGTAATCTAGCTTTACGGCCATTCTACAACTCTAGCGGAGTCTTAGGAACAGATTTGGATAGAACTACATTCAGTATGTAAGTCGTTGTTTATAGTGTATATCCCCAAAATGAATATGGTAATGATGAGAAACTAATCACAGATCTCACCATTTCTATCAAGGTCCTATTTCTCCTCTCCGCAACACCATTCTGCTGTGGTGTACCTGGAGCTGTGAGTTGGGATACTATCCCATGCTCAACCATGTAGTCTTAGAACTCTTGGTCAAGATACTCACCCCCACGATCCGATCATAGTGATTTGATTGTTTTGCCTAATTGATTTTCAACTTCAGCTCGGAATTCTTTAAACCTTTCAAAGGTTTCGGACTTGCATTGCATTAGGTAAACATACGCGTATCTAGAGTAGTCGTCAATAAATGTGACATAATACTCATAACCACCTCTAGCTCCAACACTCATAGGTCCGCAGACGTCTGAATGTATAAGCTCAAGTGGTTGCGTGGCTCTAATCCCTTTTCCTGTAAAAGGTCTCTTGGTCATCTTACCCTCCAAACAAGATTCACAGACAGGTAAGGTACCGATCTCTAAATGACTTAAAGATCCCTTTTTTTAACTAGTCTGTTTATCCTATCAAGGTTTATATGTCCAAGTCTTAGATGCCACAGATACGTGTCATCAACTGGAGAAATCTTTTATCGCTTTGTTTTAGGTTTTTCAACTTTAAACAATTCAGTATTAAGCAGTGTTGTATGCAATAACGGTCTTAAAACATACAAGTCATTTTCATTTATTTCAGAACAATCATTCATTCCATTTTTTAAAATGATAACTGATTTATCATTTAAAAAACTTATGAAACTTTTTCATGTAATCTGGATACAGAAATCAAATTCCTTGTAAATCTAGGAATAAAACATACATTGTTCAATAAAAGAAAATGAATAATTATTTGTAGTCTAACTACTCCCACTGCTCGTGTTGAAACGACATCCCCTGTTCTAACATGCATAGTGAAGGACCCCTCCTCTAAATGCTGCCAATAATCATTCCAATGTAAAGAAGAACAAAAAATAGTTAGTGGCCCCTGAATCTACTATTCAAGGTGAAGAATCATCTTCCACTAAACAAAATTTAATGATAAGTAAATCTGATTTACTTTTCACTTTCTTCTTATTGGAGAGCTCCTCGAGGTATTGAAGACAATTCCTCTTCCAATGACCAACCTCTTTGCAATGTAAACATTTTTCCTTTTACTTAGTCAGTCATGGTGCTCTTTATTTTCGGGCTTAGCCTTTACTTTACTAGTAGACCTCTTCGTCTTCTTGAAACTAGAAGAAAATGGCTTAGCAACATTTACTTTGCCGGTCTTACCCTTGGTAATTAGTCATGCGTTGATTACAGGCTCTGGAGGACATTCCTCCATAAACACAGATTTAAGGTCTTTGCAGACCATGATTGCGTTTATGTTGGTTCCACTTAATAAAGTTATACTGGTTATTGTTTTGTTTGCGATGGAATAATAATGCAGAAGATAACGCTGATATTTAAAGACATAAATCTAAATTAATATCATATATTCATATCAAATGCTATAGTTCGGCATAAAATTAAATATGATGCATGAGCATATTTTAATGAACTAAAAAATCCCTAAAATTAGTTTCTATGCCACGATAATCCAACATCACACAAGTAAGTGCCTAGGTAGGCTAGGTCAAATCCCTGCATGTTAGATCGAGACATTCTCAATCGGATAATACACCAGAATAACTCTTTATTCTTATATTATCCAACCATCGCTTTGATTTAGTCAGGACAATAAATTAACAACTTAATTAAGTTCTTTATGAGTGTGACCCATCATTTTAGAATTCATGAACTTAACTTGAGAGTGCCTAGGTACGCTAGGTTAGTCCCAAAATACATTCCGAAAACCTATCCGTTAGGAAGTCAACCTTGGTATTGACTCTTGTGGACACCCTCTGTAGGGAGGACGAAAGCAAAGCCGTCACGAGGCGCCACTCAAATCTCACGGTGTTGAACTAACAATGGAGACTGCGGGATATAATGTCATATATCCCTCTCCCACTCACTATTTGTAATTTAGGATTTTCTTTAAACTAAGAGTTTCTAAAACTCTATATTTCTAGTCTTTACTTATATTCTACGGCTAATATAAAATCTAAGTTTACTAGTTATAATAAATTATTCAATTTTAACCCTTAAAATATAATTTATTATTTCAATTTCTAATTTACATAAACTATTTAAATAAACTAAAAATTAAATGTGAAATTACCAAGTTTTAACTATTAAAACTAAATCACATTATTTGGTCAAATTATGTCATTAATGTTTAATGAAATCAAATCTAACATTAAATGGACCTAACTAATCTAATTAAACACTTTAATATATAGATTAGTTATTAATGAGAGTTACCAAGTTTTTACTCCTAAAAACTAATTTCATTATTTGATTCTTTTTAATCAAGTAATTAATCTAATTAATCTTAATTAATACAAAGAATCTAACTAATCACTTTAATTAAGCACTTTAATATAGATTAGTTATTAATGAGATTTACCAAGTTTTTACTCCTCAAAACTAATCTCATTATTTGGTTCTTTTTAATTAACTAATTAATCCAATTAATCTTAATTAATAATAAGAACCTAACTAATCTTTTTAATTAAACTCTTTAATTTGTTGATTAGTTAATTAATGGATATTACCAAGTTTTTACTCCTAAAAACTAAATCCATTATATGATTGCCATTTATGAAATTGTTTCTTATTTTAATCACATTAAAATAAAAAAATATAATATGACAATTATGCATGATATATTATTATGCATGTGTAGGCACACCTAATCTAGATGACATTCATATGTATGACAATACTTTAATATCCATATAATCATCACATAAAAATAAATAAAGATACGTAATTGACCGAGTGACATGGGTTATCTAACTTAAACAACTCTAATTACAATTGTATTCCCAAGGTATTCCTTGGTCTTCAAGAATTCTTCTTCAAGTTGAATTCTTCTTGTCTTCGTTTTCCTAATCAAGTCAAACTTGATTTTTGTCAAAAGTCAACATCTTTTTTAGAGGTCCACGTGTTACCTTAACACGCACCCTAGGTCAAGATGAAACCCTAAACATTTTACTCCGATTTTCTGCCACTTTTCTGGGTTAATATTCACCAATATTTTTCAAAAAATACACAGCAAAATCGCTCGCAAAAAATCCACAAGAACAGCCCCAAAACTTGCCATGACAGTCCCTTGCGCACAAGTACACTGCCCTGTTTCGGGTCTGCCGCACATCCGGCTTGCGGTGAAAGGTGAGGGTGCGTCCGGGATGAGTTTTCGATGCCGTTTGCGCGGTTGTCTTCGTCTAGAGCTCTTCTTTCCACCGGTTTTTGAATCGCCTTAATCAGACACCGTTTGCTATGGTTTCACATCAGTTAATTACAAGATGTACGAAATAACCAATAACAGATCCGGTTTTAACAAAAAAACGAAAAAAGAAACCTAGAACCCATGACACCATATAATTAATGATCAATTACACTTTTATAATCATACAATCAAATAATATAACAATAAAATAAATCATACATTCTAGATTTGTGCCTACACAATAATATATCAATAGGTCAAAAATCAATAAAAAAAATATAAAAAAACAAGATGTAGTTTTTTTCTTTTTCTTTTGCGTGTATACATGAACTTAGAACAAAAGGTTCTGATATCAATTGAAGGGAGTTTTAGAAAAGATTTTGATTATCGTATAACATGCGGAATTGGGTTTCAAAATTTTTTCTTATATTGAAAACCTTTTTTCAATCAGGAACGAGTTCCTGTATATACGTAGAAAAAGACTTTAGAAACTACATATCTTTTTTTTTATTTTCTTTTTTCTGATTCCTCGATCTACCGCCAGATCTTCCGAGGTATGACCCGCAGTCTGACAATGTGTGCGTGGGCACGTCACGGCAAGATATGGAGGTCACGTGAAAAGAACGACGGCCGAATCCTACAAAAGAGGAGAGAGTCAGAAAAAACTTTTTTTTCTTTTCTTCTCTCTTTGGTGGCCAAATTCTCTTTCTTTTTCACTTGTGTGCTCGGTTAGGTTTTTTTTTCTAACTATATAACACTTATATAGTAGTCCTTTAGGGTTTTAGTTTGACCAAGTCAAAATAGGATTCTAAATCCTATTTATTTTTATTCTCCCTAAAAACTTGAACCTGTGACTTTTTGGACTATTAAAATAATCTAATTATTTTAATTCTATTATCCTAGTCATTATTTAATCACATGACCTCATATTTAATAAATAGAATTAATAATTCATAATTATTAATTTCTATTATTTTATTAAATATTTAATTAATTAAATAATCACATTATTTAATTATTCTCTTTTATTTAAATCGCATTACTTTCGTAATACTATTAATTGGACCATCCAATTAATCTACTGTGACCCTCGTTACCAACAACCATAAGGGCTAGAAAGGGAACCTAACGGACCCACAGTTTTGAGCTCCAATAATACTTAGTGATATTAATTATAACTCTTTAATTAATATTTCACGATTATTAACCTCGGTGTTATTCCACTAAAAACCCGAGACTGCACTCTCAGAACTGTAGACGTGTTTGTACAATCCGAAGTCTTAGTGTCCATTAATATAGCTAATTGCATATAGTGTGATCCTCCACAAATAGTTCATAACTAGAGCTGGGTCATAAAGTCCGTTATACCCCTCTAGAAATATCTTTTCCTTCAAGTACCATTGATTCTCTAATGAACAATTAAATCCTGTCTTCCTCATGGAAGAAGGAGAGCGCTCATAATCGTTCAAGCCCCGAATCAACCCTTAAGGGGACTACTTATCTACTTTAATCAAGAAGGAGTGGATTCCACTATTGTGTTCAAACCTTCCCAGCCACAAGCCAAACCTCAACTCTAAGATGCGGAGGTATTGGTCGAGATTCTCATCAACCTCACTCATGGTAAATCAAAAGCCACGATCCAACCTGAAGGAGTCGATAAGACACTCAGGATTAAAATCACCTATAAATAGCCATCGTTTATCGATTATTTATTAATCTCATCTACTAACGGATCTTGGTGAGAGATTTATATAAATCGTGGCCCAGTCCTATATGATCTCATCATATAAGGTGCCTCCATTCTCATGTCAACTACATGAGCGGTCTAGGATAAGACCACCGTACTTTACAGAATGGACCGTAGCAGTAGATCAATCACAAACAAAGTACCCAGCTTTGCTCGCTCTCTACGGACTCTTTAGATTGCACATCTCAAAATGAATCCTCTATGTATATGACCATCATATACTCATTATGAGATTACATCTTGCAATCTAGGATGTTCTTGCACAATACGAATGTATTACTGAATATAAAACTTTTATAAATTTGAATGATAATCTGAATAATTCTTATTATTGTCTTTAACCATTTACAATTACAAGTTTTAGGGCATAAATCCCAACAAGCAAGGCGTAAGCACGTTGTTATTACCAAATGCACTTGACTTTCATTAAGATTTTTTGAGAACCTTTGCCCTTCCACCGTCGTACTGACCTGTTCCGGTAGAAAATAGGACTTGAAATAAATACGAATGTAACATCCTTAATTTCTGTAATTATAAAAACTACCTTTAAGTATTATTAATTATGAGAAAATGATGTAATGTATTTAATTGGGTTAATTTTAGGTATACAAGTGGAGCGGTCCAGAAACAGTGCATGAAAGGAAGAGGAAAATTTTGGCAGTGAGTATCGCGACCCCAAGACCGCAACCAGGGATCGCAATAAGGCGCTCGCGATAAAAAGGAGGAAATCGACCAATGAGTATGGCAACCAGAATCGCGACCAGAGATCGCGATGGCTAATCGCTATGAAGGCGGTAAAAATCCTCCAGTCAGTACCGCGACCAAACGACACGACCATAGATAGCGATATCTAGTCGCGACAGCCAAAAGTTTATAAAAAAATAAAAGGCGGTGGAAGCTTCATGAAGAAACAATAAAAGAATAGAGAGAAAGAGAAAGAAAGAAGAGAGAAAAAGAAGAAGAGAGAGAAAGAAGAAGAGGAGAAGAGGAAGAAGAAGAAAAAAGAAGAGGAGAAGAAGAAGAAGAAAGGAAGAAGAGAAGAAGAAGGAGAAAGAAAAGAGGAGGAAGAAGAGAAAAGAAAAAGAAAGGTTTCGAAAAATCGGTATCCAGGTTGGTGTACACTCAGTTATGAAAACTTTATGGTTTTAGTTATGTGCTTTGCTGAGAATTTTCATACCTTGAAATAAATGAGTTTGGAAAAATCTTTATGGATTTTGTTAGAATATTTATATTTCTATATTTTAGTTCATTTGAATATTTGGATTTAATTGCATTTCGTTTATAACGTATATGTTTGAAATAATCGTATGTTCTCAAATAAGTCAAATATAAAGGTTTTATGAATATTGTTTAGAAATTATATTTGTTGTATTTGATTGAGATTTGAGAATTATGATTGTTGATTTTGAAATGAATGAAATGATTTGATATGAAAGTTAAAAACTGTGTATTGTGAAAGATTACCTAAAATGGCCCTAGGATACGTGAACATAGGAAACGGATATAGGAGGTTGGTATACCAGTTGGGTTATTTTAGTAGAACTGCACCGATATTGATACTACGTACCACCCTAAGGATTATGAGCAGCTACCGAGTACCCGGTCCTAAGGTAGGGAGTTATTCCGACGGGCAGCCACCGAGTGGTCGATGTCAAATTGGAAACTCATTAGGTTTGGTGAGCAACCACCGAGTGGTCGATGTCGAACAGGCCCATATTTCAGTCCAGAAAATTATGGTAAGTATACCAAAGAACTAGAAGTGAAAAGAATTTAATTAAAATTTATACAAAAGAGTTTAATTCGCTTTCGTGCGATTGATAAACAAAGGATTTATTGGATTTATTTAAAATAATAGTATGTTTTGATATGATATTGATATGACATTTTATTTTGAAAGTTATTTTGTGATTTCGGTAAATATGTTTAGTGTACACCCACTAAGCGATATGCTTAGCGCGTTGATTTTTATCATGCGTAGGTAGTAGAGGTACCAGTGAAGACAAAGACTGAAGAGGTGATATCTGCAGAAGAAGATTCAGAGTCATACTACTCTTGGGTAGTTTTACTTAAACTTTGTTTGTATATTATTTATTTAGGCATGCATATACAGAAAATGGAAAAGTTGTAATATATCAATTTTGTAAATATGTATTTGGTAGTCGAATGGAGTAAATATATGAGATTTTTAGTATTTTGTTTAAATATTGTTTATTGATAGTTATGTTAAAAATGTTTGGAAAGTCGCACTAAATGGAAGAGTGCGCAAATGATTAAGAAATGAATTTCGAAGTGTTTGATATTATGTTATTTGAACTTTTGTTGGAAACAGGTTTTGGAAAGTCAAAAAAACAAAGAAACTCTGCCAAATTTTTTTTTTTTAAAAATAATTTTAATGGGCTCACTGTAAAAGATTTTAAAATACAAAAATATTTGTTGTTTTTACAAAGATTTTCAAATTACAAATTAAGTTTAGAAAGGTTTGAAACCGGGTAGTACTCCTTGGTTCGATCTAAGCTGGTCGGATCAGGGGACGTTACAACGAACTAGTGCAGAATCTTAACATGTATATGCCGTAGTCCTTAGTATTAATATATATATATATATATATATATATATATATATATATATATATTAATTACAAAAAAAAAACTTGAATGTTTTTGTAGTATTCATTTTGCAGTTACTTAACTTCATATTTTGGAAAAACTTGAATTTGAGAACTGATGAGTTTGCGATTGATCAACTTTATTTAAAGTATTTTTATATCTCAGAGATTTAAAATTTATATTCATTTAATAAATAAATTTTATTTATGAATTTAGTAAAGAAATATATTTATGCATATTTCAAGCTTTTAGAAAAAAATAAATAAATATTTTTCAGGTCAATAGGAACCCATTTATTATCAGAATTATCGAAATTTATCAGAATTTTCAGAATTTATTAGAAGTAGACCCAGCCGGTACACCCCATTTGTGTGTGGCAAGTTAAGGGGGGACAGCCTGCTAACTCCAGGGGGTTGAGTTTGTCGAGTCTGTCAGTCACCCACACATTGGGGTGTTATCTCGCTATATGCAGGCGATGCAGAATTCCGCCTCATAGACAGTGAGATGTCTTTTATCAGATTATCATAAGTCACCAGTGCGGTGCCAGATCAGTCGCCTAGTGACACCCTCCATATAGTACGGTGCCAGTTGAGTTGTCCTATGGAGTATCAGTTATCAGATATGAGATTTCCAATTTAGTAAAGAAATATATTTATGCATATTTCAAGCTTTTAGAAAAAAATAAATAAATATTTTTCAGGTCAATAGGAACCCATTTATTATCAGAATTATCGGAATTTATCAGAATTTTCAGAATTTATTAGAAGTAGACCCAGCCGGTACACCCCATTTGTGTGTGGCAAGTTAAGGGGGGACAGCCTGCTAACTCCAGGGGGTTGAGTTTGTCGAGTCTGTCAGTCACCCACACATTGGGGTGTTATCTCGCTATATGCAGGCGATGCAGAATTCCGCCTCATAGACAGTGAGATGTCTTTTATCAGATTATCATAAGTCACCAGTGCGGTGCCAGATCAGTCGCCTAGTGACACCCTCCATATAGTACGGTGCCAGTTGAGTTGTCCTATGGAGTATCAGTTATCAGATATGAGATTTCCAATTGGCATTATCAGAAAAGTATTTTATCAGAAAAGTATTTTATTAGAAAAGTATTATCAGAAAAGTGTATTATTAGAAAGTTTTATCATAAAAGGTTATCAGAAAGGTTTTATCAGAAAAGTTTTATCATAAATTTATTATCAGAAAAGTATATTATTTTAGCATTTCAGTTATCAGAAAAATATATTATTTTAGTTTATCAGTTATCAGAAAAATATATTATTTCAGTTTATCAGTTTTCAGAAAAGTATATTATATTAGCTTTTCAGTTTTCAGAAAAGTAAAGTGTGTGTGTGTATATATATATATATACTATCTCAGCTTTCTAGTTTTCAAAAAGTATGCAGTATTTCAGTTTATCAGTTTTTAGCAATAACAGAAAGTTTGAAAGGTTTTCAGTATAGTTTTCAGAACAGTTTTCACAAATTAGATATCAATATAGTTTTTAGTATGGATTTCAGAATAGTTTTCAGAAAATAGATTTCAGAAATAGTTTATCAGTTCAGATTTCAGAAAACAAATTAATATTCTTTATAGAATAGTTTTCAGGGAGGTTTAATTCGAAATATTAAATTGTTTAGAAACTAATAACACTCACTGAGCTCGTTTAGCTCATTATATTTTTATGTTTTTAAACCAACCTCCCAAGTGCAGGTGCAGACAGTGCAAGGACACCCAGAACCAGCAGGACCAGTCAGAACATTGCTGTGAAAGTTTAGAATTTCGTTTAATGTTTCAGTTGTAATAATTATGTAAAGTTTATATTTTGATATTGTTTTTAGCGCATGAGTATTTTATTTAAAAATTAGATTTGTCTATTTCAGTTAATTCAATTTTTGGTGGTTGAGTTGTGATATTTGGTGATGGACCAGAAGTCCATAATAGTTGAGATTTGAAATTTTATAGAAGTGTTCAAGTTTTTATGCAGGTCTCCAAGATTTGGTAATCTCAGAAAAACAGAGGAGACTCTGCCAAAATTTTAATAAAGTAGTTTCGTTTTTTAAAAAAAAAAAAATTCTACTCAAATTTCCTAGTTAAGAAACGGCTTAACTTCACAGAAGCCTTTTAGTGAGGCAAGCCTCGACTGGGAAGCTACCGTGGAGTGCCGACAGGCCGCCTAGCGTGAGATAATAGGTTAGAGGCCTGTCAATTAAGGCCAAACCCCTATTGAAGCTCGCATAAAAATAAACAAACACAACAAACTAGAAAATCGTATCAGAAAAACCCCAATCATGTTGGAGCCTCCTATGAACATGAGAATCCACAACACCATGCAAAGAATCAATGCGATTACAGACCTCAACAACAATATCATATATAATTCTAGACTTAGGCCTTGGAGAAACACTATGCATTTGCGAGTTCCTTTCACGCCAAAATACATAAACCGTAGCAGCTGACATAATGCGAAACATCCAACCCCAAAGAGATTTTCCATGGAAGCGACAAGACCATCTAATCGTATCCTCCCAACTCCGAGCATAAGAATACACGCTGTAACGACTAAGAAACGCCGACCAAATATGAGCAGAAAAAAAACAATCAAAGAAAAGATAAGGATTATCCTCATCCCCTCCACCACATAAAACACATCTAATGATAGTGATAGAACCATAGGTTAGGAGCTTATCCTGAGTAACGAGAGCACCTCGAATAGCCAACCAAAGGATAAAAGAATGCCTAGGAATGGCTTTTGGATGCCAAACTGTCCTATACCAGTCAACCACCAGAAGCTTAAACCAAATAGAGTCCCAAGCACTGTTAATCGAAAATATCCCCCGAGAATCATTGTCACGCTTTTTTGTACCCGCAAGTATACGGGGTCGGCACAAGTAATAAAATGATGAGTAAATTATCATCTCCACAAGGATATTTAGGCGTTGAGTACTAAAATTAACCAAGTCTATATCTATTTGAATAAATCAAAATGGTTTAAGAGAAGAAAATAAAAGATAAAAAATATAAAACATAAAACGTGAAATAAACAACCAAATTGAGAGATGAGCTAGGGTATCTGAATTCACCTAATCCATCTAATTGAATTTCATAAAAGCACATTGTTGTAGTTTAATTATTCATGTTGATGATCGTGTTTATCTAAATTATCCAAAGTCCTCTCTCGAGGTAAATCGGACCTATTCCACATACACTAATATCCTATCTCTCGATGGTATATCCAAGTGCATGAAAATGCATTAGTCACAATAAACACCCTATATGATCACATAAGCAAATTAGTATATCTCTATCTAATTCTACTTGTGGTGGACATTACATCGAGTACGTTGTGGGCGTCTCCTCTCGGTACATAATACACAACCAATTCATCATCTAAATGTAGGCCTTTACATCCAAAAGCATTAAGCACAATAATACCACTCAACAACATAATAATCAACCACAACAAATTAAACAATCAATTCATTCAATCATCATAAAATAAGATCCATCAAAACCCTAACTTACAAATTTAGTTCATAACAAAGATTTACAACTAAACATATTTTCCAATTAATAAAGAGAGTTACAAGCATGAAAATAAAGAAGGAAAGGGATAGAAAAACTCTAGGTGTGATAAACTTTCGTCCTCCTCCTCATTGTGAATTTGCCTAGCTTCCACTTTCTCCAAATCCAAGCTTGATGGTGAGATTTTGGCTCAAGGATTGAATCCAATCCCTCTTGGTTCCAAGGTGATCTTCTTCTCCCCTCTTTGTCTCTTCTCTTCTCTCTTGGTCTCCTCTTGTTCCTATCCTTAGAGCCCTAGCCGAACTCCCTCTCTTTAGAGCCCTTTTTCTACTTATAGACATTGGAAATAAGGTTTATCGCGTCACCAACGTGACCGTGGGTTGCTATATTTGGTCGCGACGCTGTGCTCACTGCCAAAAAATTAAAGTTTCATCGCGACCGGCGTAGTGCGACCAACGGTCGCAGTGCTCACTGGTCCAAATTTCAAGATTGCGCACTGTTACGAAAATGACCATAACTTCCTCTAGAAAACTCCAAATCATGAACCGTAAAATGCATTGGAAAGTCGACATCTATGTATTTCCATACATATAAAGCTCAAAACCCAGTTCATCCTCTAGAATTTATGACGGCCTCCGAAACATGACTCGTGACTTAACTCTCGACATGAAAATCGTGAGTCTGCGCACTATTGTGAAAATGAGCATAGCTTCCTCTAGAAAACTCGGAATTACAAATCGTAAAATTTGCCGGAAAGTAGACATCGTGACCCTTCAAGAAATATAAAGCTCTCAACCCAATTCATCTTGTAGAATTTATGGCAACCTCCAAAACATGACAGCTGTGCACTCCCAAATCTTCAATTTAATCTACCAAGGCTCTTCAATTACGCACAAAACCTTATTACCTGCACACTAGATAAAAACATTAAAAATAAACGATAATTACCCGAGAATAGAACACAAGTAGGTGAATAAAGGTACTAGTGAAGGTTCATTTTTTATCAAGAAATGGAACCAATAATCATCCACCCAAAGTAACTTATCATCTGAAGTAGCATTAGGCTTCAGCATATCAGGAGTGTTACGAATAATCTCAATCCAATCCATCGACTGATAATGCAGCCAAGACCAAGAATGCCCCCTGAATAATATCTGCAACCGTAGCTCGAGGCCCTAGCCTAGAATCATAGATAATCCTCTCTCTAAAAACTTCCACAAGGGGACCTAAAGGATGCCAAAGAGAAACTCCCACGCCATTACTGTAACATCTCTAATTTCGAATAAATATAAAAAGTATGGTTGAATTAATTTTGAGTATGTGAATATGATATTTATGATTTGAGGGGTGGCAAATGGACCAATTTGAACGGTCGAAAACAATGCATGAAGAAAAGGGTGAAAAACTGGACAGTGTGCATCGCGACCATCATCGCGACCAGGGATCGCGGTAGCTGCTCGAGATGAAAATTGAGAAATTGGACCAGTGAGCAGCACGATTAGAGACCGCAACTAGTGCTCGCGATAGCCTCTCACGCTGAAGGTGGCAAATTTCCACCAGTGAGCATCGCGACAGAGTGACGCAACCACCGCTCGCAATACGCGGTCACGATGGCTCAAAAAGTTTAAAAGAAATTAGCACCGAGTGGCATGAAGCGGTGCCACTTAAAAGCAATAGAGTGAGCATAAGATCACAAGTAGAAACACATCAGAAACCAGAGCAAACGAGAGAGAAAGAAGAGAGAAAAGAGGAGAGAGAAAGAAGAGAGAGAAAGGAAAAAAGAAGAAGAAGAAGAAAAGAGAAGGAGAAGAAGGAAAAGAGTAAGAGGAAGTGCTCAGGTTCGGTGTATACGAGTTTTTGAATTTTTCCGTTTTCCAGAATATTTCTGATTGATTGAATTTGATTAAATTTGAGTTATTTGAATTATATTGATTATAGATTATAGTTCAAGTTCAGTGTACATTCGTTTTCGAATTTCCAGTTTTTCAGAAATTTTTGAAATTATCGAATTTTATAGTTTTTAAATTATTTGAATTCTATTGAGTAGAATTGATAGTTTGAAACCGATTTCGGATTGATTTGAATTATGAATTCTTGAAATATAGTTGATATCCGAAATTTTGATTGTAAATAATATTCGGAATTGATTTTAATACGTTTTGATGTTAAGATTGTTATGGAAATATATTGTTGAAAGTGATTTTAATTATATACGATTTGTGAAATGTATCGAAAAATGATTTCGGGGCATTTTGATTCGAAATGGAATTATGAAATACGTTCGAGCATATTTTTGGATCGATTTGATGTGATTATTGATTTAGAAATATATTCGTATATTTCCGTTATATGATATTTGATGAAATTTGAATTTCGAAAATATATATATATATATATATATATATATATATATATATATATATCGATATTAATTGAAATTGAATACGTTGAAAGTTGATTTTGATGATTCTGAAAGAAATAAAATATGTTGACATTGGATTTGAGAAAACGTTTTATGAAATGGCTCTAATTTATATGAACATAGATATGGATATAGGAGGTTGACATGTCAATTGGGTTTCTGTCTGAACAGTACTGTGCCGATATACCACCCTTTGGATAGTACAGGCCCAAAGTGTCGGTCCTAGGGTTCTGAAATTTGTTATGGGACATTTACAGCGGGTAATTCTGTTGGTGTTCTATTCTGATCTGATGTTCGGCGGGTAGCCCCGTTTGTGTGTCCGATGCCGAACAACCCGTAATCCAGTCCGATAACTTATATTATGTATGTCAGGAGTCCAGTCTGAAAACTGATTTATTATATGAAAGTATATTCGAGAAATTATGAAGAATTTATCTGTTGATTGATTTTGGAATATTATACTTGTTGAATTTATTTTGGTATGATTTGATATGAGCCCCATATATTGTTTATATATATTTGTTATTTATATTTTCAATAAACCGATAGAATTATTTGATTTAGTATCTTTGTATATGCAATTATATGTACATCCACTAAGCAATATACTTAGCGTGTTGAGTTGTTTCACACGTAGGTAACAGAGGTTCCAAGGGACACAAAGACAAAGAAGAATAGAGACTGCAGGAACAGAGTCTGGAGTCACATCTGTCCTACATATATTTTGGTAGTTCTTTTATAATAAGTCTATATATTTTGATACCGCATGCATATATAGAAACTGTTTGTATATATTTAAGGAGCTTCCGCTATGTAAATATTTTATTATATGTTTATGATATTCGAATATATATATATATATATATATATATATATATATATATATATATATTACCTTGTGATATATTGGTTGGTAAGTCGTACTATATTTGAAAGGGTGCGCAAAATTGATTTGAGAATTTAGAAGTTGATTTTTATGAATTTTTACTGTAAACAGGTTTTGAAAAGTCAAAAAAACAGAGGAAACTCTGGCAAGATTTTCAAAAATTTATTTGGACCACTTTCAAATGTTTTTAATATCGTTATAAATTATGGTTATATAAAAGTAAACGTTAGATTTTAGTATATAGTAGCGCCCCTTGATTCGGTCCGAGTGGATTAGGTCAGGGGGTGTTACAATTACCAACTCGATAGCACACCTTCCTTCGAACCACACTACGAAGACCAAGGATCTTATATCGACTGCAAGAAAAATCACCAGGAATCCGAACCTCCCAACAAGTCCTACCTCTCAACAACATGGACCAAACCCACGAGGCCCATAAAGAACTCCCCCTATCACTACAAAGATTCCAAAGATGCTTAATCATAGCGGCTTTATTCCAAATTTTTATACATTTAATATATATTGCACATGAGTAAACGTGATATAATATTACATACTAAATATTTCTTAAATAATATTGATATGGTTTATTGCCTAGATGAACTTCGGGTGTCCGTACATACGTTAAAGTTATTCCCACCAACGTCGAAGTTGTTCACAATTTAAGACCCACATTGAGTTCATCTCGTCAATAAGACCAACGTTTTAAGAACGATTAAGTAGCTCAATAACAAAATAGGTCCTACTATTCTTCGGCTTTCGATCGTCTCACTCTTTACTGTAATCACCTCCTCGCATTAACCTAAACACCGTTTATGCCCATTCGCTGACAAAAGACACCGGCATACTATCCTTTTACCGGTACCTTTCGTCCTTGTTGAAGTCGAGGAGAACAAATAAGAGGAATTTGGTAACATACACGGCCCAATCGAACCCTTTTTTTAAGGTGGGTTTTGCTTATCTTAAGTATTTATGTTGTTTGCAGTGATCCGTTAGGTTATGGGTTTTCAATTTATGGGTTTAGAATTTATTAGGGTATGATTCGGTTAGATTGTATTCAATTGATTTGTGTCAACTTTCAAATTCGGTTTGTTTGGCGGGAAAAATGAACGGTTCGCGAACCCACTGTTTTGCACCAAGTCTATTACCACATAAAAATCTCATTTCAGATATGTGTGAGTAACAAAGCCGCGTAACTTAAAATGCCATTTATGGGTGTCTATTATTGTGCTCTTCTTTCATATGATACAATAATTCTACTCAATCTACTTATCTGTGTTGATCTAACGCTATACAGGCAAAGGGCACTAAATTAGTCATTTTAATTTAGTGCTTATCCCTGATTGTGTTTTAAAACTGTCTATTGCAGTCATCTTTTTCGAATTACCTGTCACTCGATTGTTATGGATTCAGATACAATTGTAACATCCAAGCCTAGCAGAACTTCATTTTTTAACTACTTGTACGCAATCAACTACATCTTTTTAATACATCAGTTGTTAATTATTTACTTTTATATGTTCATGTAATTCTAAAATGCTATATTCCAGCGCATTACAGTCAAAACGCATTGACAGTGCAGGTAAAACTAAGGTATGGCGAAAGGGTAACAAATTAATTGTTATTAAAGTTTCTTGAATTAGGTTATTCGTTCTTACTAACACTATATAACATAACAAGTTCGCAATTTTTATTTAGACACGTAAACAGATTGTTGAAACGTGGAAGTCGTTAACAGTTGAAGAAAAGTCACAGTTTGGAAATATTCATCAACAAAATAATGTCTCCTGTGTACTAGGGGAAAGTAGCGGCCCACCCAAAGACGAAGATATTCCCACTAATTTAGACACCCCTCACGTCGATCAAAAGTTCGCCAATTGGTGTACCCTGTCACGTTTGTTCCGGGTTCTTAATGGTCTGTCAAACGACCAAAAACAGGCTGTGAATGATATAGGTTTTGGCACTCATCTCCAGCGAGCGCTTTCATCGAGCATTGTACGGTTAGCTTGTCCAAAACTTTGACGTTGATTCGTGTTCACTCTGCGTCTATGGGAAGACCATTACCCTGGACTCTTATACTTTCGCTGAGATTATAGGCGTTCCCAACAGTGGACAGTCGATTCAAATGTACGTTGAGCAAATGGACGTCTACGTTTTTTATAAGTGGTCGTGGGATTTGCATTAAATAGTTAGACAAACGCCTTCATGACATGACCTCAACCGATGATGAATTCAAAATTGCATTCTGCTTGTTCTTGCTGGGCACTCTCCTTGCACCTGAAAATTCAAATTTTGTAAGTGCAGACTTCATCGCACCTCTTACCAATGTTGCTACTATCCCTTCTATGGATTGGTCTACCTGGTGCTTCAACTTCCTTTGATGGCATTGATAATTTCAAAAAAAAAAAGTGCCAAACCGTCGAAGAAATGATCTATATATGGTTGCTTCTTGTTTCTTCAGGTACAATGCTTGTTTATCATTCAAAAATTCGGTTAATGTTCTAATCTGGTTCATCCACCTAAATTAAGTACTAATTGTTTTGTTTTCAGCTATTGTATCTACATTTGCTGGAATGGCACCCTCCCGTTGTTGATAAATCAATGCTACCACTTCAAAGCTGTACAAACAAAAAAATACAAATTTGTTTACATTGACTGCGTGCTGCAGATGGCCTCGACAGTATGGAGGTACTCTTATAAGTAAAAATAATGGCCTATGCATTTGAAGTCGGATACACTTCATTAATTTTATGTTGTTTATATATAGGTTCCCGTTTGTCTCATTGTCTCTATTGCATCCCGTACAGGACAACCTCCAGTTAGTGCCCAATTCCATGCATCTACGACCTTAGTGAGTCCGGTAACTGAGGCCTCTACAATCAAAGGCCCTTGTGGACATGATCAGTAGTTCGAGGTTATATTGGGTGCAATACAGTCCCTTAGGGATGAGTTAAGCGATCTGAGGACCGAAGTCACCGGGCTAAAGACCGATGTAACTGACATGAAGGATAAAGAGAAGGAGGGGAGAAACGAAGGCGACAAAGGAAAAAAAAATACATGACGATGACAACAGGTCACCTTTAATGAGGGTACCAAATCCGCAAAAACAACACGGCCTTGATAATGCGGTGAATATACAGTCTGTTGTCCATATAGGTTCGAACATCAACCGATACGGATATGGGAGGTGAAAAAATGAATAAACTTTTGCACTTGGAACGTCAACTCCATCGTGGAGCAATCATTGATAGGTGGTACAATCGACCCACCGTTTGTATGGGATAATAAACGTTCAAATCCTCCAACTCAGGACGCAGGTGATTTAAATGTCACACGTATAGTTGGAGGCGTTCTAAGTGCAATTGCCGAAGAGGAGGTTGTTGGGGAACTTGGACACCAGAATGACCCCGACGAAGAAAGTTGTGATAATGCCGGGCGGACCTATTGGTTTGGGCCGTTTGAAATATCCTTTAGGTTGGAACCTCCGAATAGTTTAATTATGCCATACATTTTTTATAGGCATTTACCAGATGAGTACGCACCATCTCGAAATTTTTGTTTTCGTTTTTTTCGAAATCCTTGTTATGACTGTTAAGGTAATTACATATTTTTGTTCAACATACTGTGGTATAAAATTATACAGGGAAATAATATTACAGTCATTTGATTTACACGTTAATCGTAAGAGCTTCCGAACACTTGAACCCGGCCAGTTCCTCAACAGTCAGGTCAGTCTCCTGTATAATCGTACACTCAACAATTTCTTCTTTATTACATCATTTATGCCTTCCAATTTAAGATAACCACTAGTTTGTACTCGACGTTGCACAGGTCATAGATGCCGTTGCACAATTCTTGGATTACAACCACCGACTCTCGAAGAATTCATTGGGAACTGCCATTTGGTTCCTTCCGAAGTACTTTGCTATATGCAGTGATTGTTTCCTTTCATATATAATGTTCCACATTTGTCGTTCGTCATACTTTATTATATTAACATTATTATTTGAACCTATGCTTCGTCCAGTATGTTGGCTTGAATGCCAGTGCCACAACCCAAACTGCGTTAAAGGCTCTGACGGGCACATGTAAGGCGAAGCATATGCCCGATTTCAAATATTGTGATGCAGTGAGAAGCCTATCCCATTATTTATCTTTATAGTTGCGGATCTTTCATTCTACAAAATAATGGCATGACAGTAATTTATGGTTTTGAAATTGTTACAGTTTGTTTAGATTATTTCATTTCATTAGTTCACTATTTATATATTTACATATTGTTATACCAGTGAACGATCAAGATAGTTGATAAATATGTGCAAATCTGGGACTCCCTTCCTTCCAGTTCAGGGTCAGATAACGATTATAGAGTGAATCAAGTGTGTAAAATGATACGATTTGTAATTAAGTGGGTTACGTATATTATATACGAGAAGATATATAGTATAATGTAAAAAACGCACAAACGAGTATTAAATATTTACTAAACAAACCTATTTTGTGCAGTTGGATTCCCTTTACATTGTCCTCGCCGAGGACATCGCCACAATCTTTGATCAGAATTTCAAATTCTACCTGCCACCAATAAATGTGCATGCTTCGGCACCGAAACAGCAGCATGTGTTTAATTGTGGTGTATATGACTGCAAATACATGCATCACGCGGTAACTGATGCTTACCCTCTTAGTCGTGAATTCAGTAAAGTATATTTCCCGCCGTCCTAAATTTTGTATCGTTTATTTTCTTATATCTCTATATATCTGGCTATGTATATTCATACCCATACTGCTTTTTGTCTATTTAACTGCAGTTGAATTCCCAAAGTAGACGATTGAGATTGGTGTTGTATCTTGCAACTAGTCTCAATAACGACATGAGCCACAAGCTTAAAGTTACAGCCACTGCATACGCCAATGACCCTGAATACTGGCTGGAAAGATTAGTAAGGACGAAACACCCAGCAAAAACAATAATAAAAAAAAAGACCAAGTCTCGTAGGACGTAAAATAATATGTTAAGTTACCTGTAATTTACATCTTGTAGAAATGTTGATATTGAAGGTGATACTGCTGTAACAGCCGTTCACGCACTGATCAGGTCGAGTCTTTATGCCAATAAAAACGAAAAAAGAAATTTGATTTTTTCTCCTATTTACTATGGCGGCGGAGAATAAAATTATCACAATATTTATTCATTTTTCTACTTCTGTTAGGATTATACTCAATATAGCAAGAGTGTAATAGTGTAATTGACAATATTTTCATATGAATAAAGTGATTTCTGATATAACGAATATTATAGCAATTATATTAATTGTTAAAAGTAAATAATCATAAGGTTAAGAGACTATAAGAAACAAAAGAATTGTTCGTACATCTGGATATGTATGAGGTAGACACAATTCTTTAGTTAGTCTCGAATACGCATTCACAACTTAAGATATAAGGTTGGGTGCCTTGATCTTGTTAAAGTTGTAGATTCTTTTGTTAGCATTTGAGCGGGATCAAATGTGATATGATGAGTCTAAAATCATCGAAGTGTCTTTGGACAAAAGAATCTAGTGCACTGGGTGCATTGAATAGGATCACTGTAGAAAACTTTATCCGCAACCGTCAGTGGATAAAAGTATTCAACTGAGACAACCAGAGAGTCTATCTGAAGCCTGAGATAAATAATGGACTTATAGTTGCACGTGTTATCATTTGAGCTGTCAATGAGTACGATTATATCACATAGTCTATCCTCTATGGTTTGGTGGTATTCACATGTATATCGATAGAGGACATCATTTATAGAAATGGACATCGTGACTGCATTTAACAAATGTTAGTAGAATACCATCATATGGATGTTTTGAGGTATTGAATATTTAAATCTTTACGTAAAGTTTTCAATAATGGTTATTGAAACATGACTTCTGGACAAGTCAAAATATCCAAGTTCGAAAACATAGTCATATGAGTAAATATGGTAACTTGGAGAGCTATAGATGGTCTATGAGCTCTTGGCTATTACTGGTATTTTTCACGATGATATATTCCATTTAGGTTGTCTAGGGTATGCTCACTTATTCTATCTTTATTTAAGAGTTCAATTTTAGTTCTTTAGTGGAATGAACTAAAATTAATGGATCGGGCCTAAGTAAATCACTTGTTGATTATGATTAGGTTGTGTCTATTGGAGCTTAAATTTAGATAGCCCGCAATATCCTCAATCCACACGAACTTGAATGGATCACTAGTTATATACTACCGGATCATTTATTTGATCCATCTTATAGAATTGTTTTTGGAATTCTTTCTAAAAATTTTGAGAGGTGCGTTCTTGTGTTCGATCAAGACACGCGGTAACTCGTCAAAATACCTGGGATGGGCGGCCAAGGGTGTGTGATCCTTTGGGCAGCCCTAAGGGATGTTTTTAACATCCTGTAAATATATTAATAATATAATTAGCATATTTATTTAAATGGGGCTGTCAAATTATATTAAATATATTTATTTAAAGGCATGTGGACTTGTTTCTTTTTGTCAGAATGGGTCTAGTTCACATGTGGACTTTTTGTGGAGGTCTAATGAAATTAATAAAATGGAAAAATAAAATTTGGCCCATGCCAAAAGGGGTGGGCGGAAATGGCTAGATAAATTAGCCAATTATTTTGTTTTATTTTATTATTTAATTAAATGGTAATTAGTTATTTATTTATTTAATTAATTAATTGTTTAATTAAAAGTCAAAATACTTTTCTACTTAGGAATTGGATTCCTAGTTTTATGCTATTTGGTAATATTATGATAAGTATCAAAAACCTTATTTGATAAGGAGATAAATAAAAGGAATTATTTATCAAATCAAATTAGGAAGTTTTTGATATTTATCAAAACTCTAAAGTTGATTATTAGTCACTTTTAGGAAAGTTTTTGATAAGTCACTAATTCTCATTTATCCTTTAATAATTATTGGATAATACACTTTAAAGTTGGGATATGATTGAACTCTTGGATTGATAGGTTTTTGGATGAAACACAAACCCTCCAAGAAGGAGGATTCAGCCACCCTATAAATACTATCAAAGGGGAGTTCGGCCAAGAGAGCTTTTAATGCAATTTTGGTGAATTTTGTGAGCTTTTGGAAGCCAAGAAAAATAGCCAAAAATCCTAGCAAAGTGTGAGAATTTGCCTGAGAGAAAAGAGAGAAAGAACGATAGAGTTCTAGTTGCTCTAAGTTTCTCATGAGGGTTTTAAGTGACTAACGAAAAGAAAAGTTTTTTGTTTCTCATCCTCAGGTACACAATTCGAAGAAAGGGAGCCTACATTCCAAGATGATCCACATTCGTGAAGGATTGGAAGATCTTGCGGTTCATAATCGATGCAACATTAAACCTCACGTAATTCAAAACGTATGTTATCTTTTGTTATATATTTAATTAACTATGGGTTAAGATCTCTTTTGAAAAAAAAAATTTAAAAACGTACCAATGCAAAAATATTTATTTTTTGCGCCTTCTGCTGCACCGTACTCACCGTTTTTCCTACAACTTCTTCCTCCAAGTACAGGATAACCCCAAGACTCATAAGTTGGAAAGTAAATAAAATAAACTTCAAAAAACTAAAGAAAAATAAAAAGGTAAAGATATTATGGTATTAGAAGGTCACGTTTTTTTTAAAATAAAAAATGAATTCGATACAATAAAAAAGAAAAAAAAAGATTTTTTATAGATCGTTCTGCAAAGTATTAATAAATTATAATTATATTAATTATTTAATATATTCAATTCATTAATTTAATTCATATTAGAATTAGTAAGTTGAATTAATATACGATGACGTAAGTTAGCAACGTATTAAACACCGCAATCTTATTGATTCGCGGCTGCATATGTTAGGAATTTCGCAGCGGAAGAATAATTATGACGACAAAATAGAGAAATAAATAGAATAATGGAGACACAAAATTTACGTGGTTCGGCTTAAAGCCTACATCCACGGGCGAAGACGATCAAAGGAATTTTACTAAAATGGAGATATTACAAGACAAGAGAATTTCTCTCAAAACCCAAAACCCCAATACACCCAATAAATACTCTCACAAGATCTCAAGCTCACTTTCTCTCAAATAATTCTCTCTCTTGAGAATTCTCTCAAATAGCTTGGATGGTTTACAAATGAAGAGAAGGGAGGTATTTATAGGAAAATTTTAGTTACTGTTCACTGTTACTGTAGCATACACTATTTCTATTGGGTCAGCCCAATAATTTGCAAATGGGCTTGGGCTTAGAAAATGGGTTTGGACAATTTCAAGACATAGCAACAAATCTCCACCTTGGCTTGAAAATTGCTAGCTGAAGAATTTCTTCAATCATCTTCTCCAAAAATGCCCCTAAGGCAATCACTTTTGATAAATACCAACTAAGTTCAAGCAATGCCTGAACTTGCTTACTGAAAGAGACTTTGTCAACATGTCAGCTGGATTGTCTGCAGTACCAATTTTCTTAACAGAAATATCACCTTGAGAAATAATATCACGAACAAAGTGGTACTTCACATCAATGTGTTTCGTCCTTTCATGAAACATTTGATCTTTAGTTAAATGAATAGCACTTTGGCTATCACAATGGACGACAATCACTTTATGATCCAAACTGAGCTCACCAAACAAGCCTCTCATCCAAATGGCTTCTTTTATAGCCTCGACAACTGCCATGTACTCTGCCTCTGTAGTGGATAATGCTACTGTAGACTGTAACGTAGCTTTCCAACTGATAGCAGTATCACCAAGAGTAAATACATAGCCAGTAATGGATCTCCGTCTGTCGAGATCACCTGCATAATCTGAATCAACATAACCAACCAAATGTCCCTTACTCCTTCCAAATTCCAAACAAGAATCAGTAGTACCATGTAGATACCTCATAATCCATTTCACTGCTTGCCAGTGTTCTTTACCGGGATTAGACATATATCTACTAACAACACTGACTGCATGTGCAATATCAGGACGAGTACATACCATAGCATACATGAGACTACCAACAGCACTAGAGTAGGGAACATGTGACATGTACTCAATATCATTATCTGACTGTGGTGACATAGCAGCAGAAAGTTTAAAATGAGCAGCAAGTGGAGTACTTACAGGTTTAGCATTTTTCATACCAAAACGCTCCAAAACCTTTTCAACAAAACTCTTCTGAGTAAGGTAAAGTTTTCCTGCAGTTTTGTCTCTTCGAATCTCCATACCAAGAATTTTCTTGGCTGCTCCCAAATCTTTCATTTCAAATTCACCACTCAATTCTGATTTTAATTTGTTTAGCTCAAACATATCCTTAGCTGCAATCAGCATATCATCAACATAGAGTAGCAGATACACAAATGAGCCATCTTTAAGTTTTCTGAAATACACACAGCTATCATACTGGCTCCTAGAATAACCGTGGCCAACCATAAAAGAATCAAACCGCTTGTACCACTGTCGAGGAGATTGTTTCAGACCATACAATGATTTCTTCAACAAACAAACATGGTCTTTCTTCCCTTCAATCTCAAAACCCTCAGGCTGTTGCATATAAATTGTCTCCTCAAGCTCTCCATGCAAGAAGGCAGTCTTAACATCCAGTTGTTCCAACTCCAAATTATGCATAGCAACCAAAGCAAGTAAGATACGAATAGAGCTATGTTTAACAACATATGAGAATACATCATTAAAGTCAACTCCATGTACCTGACTATAGCCCTTTGCAACCAACCGTGCCTTGTACTTCGCATCTTCAACACCTGGAATGCCTTCTTTCCTTTTAAAGACCCATTTGCATCCAACAATTTTCTTGTCTTTAGGCGGTTTAACTAAATCCCAAGTTATATTCTTGTGAAGAGACTCCACCTCTTCCTGCATAGCCACTAACAACTTAGCAGAATCATAACAAGAGATAGCCTCTGAATATGTTGAAGGTTCACCAACTGTATTTGTGTCTTCTGCCGCAGCTAGTGCAAATGAGACATAGTCTGCTAGTCTCTGAGGCCTCATCTTCTTTCTTGGTGGCTTATGTCTAGCAATAGAGTCTTCTTCTTCACTTTGTGGTGTTTCCTCTTCTTCAATAGGAGTAGGCATCTGAACTCGATTTTGTAGAGATGGTTCATTCTCCACCTCAAACTCCACCTGCTTAGAAGAACTTGCAGCATTTGTATTAGAGGAAACAGAAATCTCCTTTCTGGTGGAAGTCTCCTTTACGGGATGCAACATAGCAGATTCATCAAATACAACATCTCTGCTAATTATCACTTTTGGAGACTTTGGATCAGGACACCATAATTTATATCCTTTCACACCGGAAGGATAACCAATAAATATGCACCTTTTAGATCGTGGCTCTAATTTGCCATCATTAACGTGTGCATAAGCAGGACATCCAAATACCTTTAGGTCAGAATATTCAGCCGGTTTACCAGACCATAACTCCTCCGGAGTCTTTATGTCAATTGCTGTGGATGGAGAACGATTCACCAAATGACAGGCTGTAGAAGCTGCTTCTGCCCAGAAGTCTTTAGATAGGCCAGAATTTGATAACATGCAACGAACTTTCTCCAAGAGCGTTCTGTTCATACGCTCTGCTACACCATTCTGCTGTGGTGTGCCTCTGACTGTAAGGTGACGCACAATGCCTTCATTTTTGCAGAATTCATTAAAATCACCTTGACAAAACTCTAGACCGTTGTCTGTCCTGAGTCGCTTTATTTTTCTTCCAGTCTGTTTTTCTACTAAGGCCTTCCATTGCTTGAAGGTGGCAAACACATCATTTTTATGCTTCAGAAAATATACCCATACCTTTCTAGAATAATCATCAATGAAGGTAAGCATATATCGAGCACCACCTTTTGATGGGACACGTGCAGGCCCCCAAAGATCTGAATGAATGTAATCCAAAGTACCTTTAGTTCTGTGAATTGCAGTACTGAAACTGACTCTTTTCTGTTTGCCAAAAATGCAATGCTCACAGAAGTCTAGCTTTGATGTACTCTGACCGCATAGAAGACCTCTTCTGCTTAACTCTGATAGACCTCTTTCACTCATATGTCCCAGCCTCATATGCCATAATCTGGTGACATCTGAGTCAGACAAGGAAGATGTGGACACGGCTGCTGCACCTGTAATTGTAGAGCCTTTCAGAATGTACAGTTTGCCTATCTTCTCAGCCTTCATCACAATTAAAGAACCTTTAGCAACCTTCAAAACTCCATCTCCGCCAGTGAATTTGTAGCCATTTGAATCCAGAGTACTTAAAGAGATAAGATTTCTCTTCAAGTCTGGAATATGTCGGACATCTGTCAAAGTTCTGACTACTCCATCATGCATCTTGATTTTGACTGTGCCCATTCCAGCAATTTTACAAGCATGGTTGTTGCCCATCAATACAACTCCACCTTGCACCGATTTATATGTGGAGAAATAATCTCTATTGGGGCACATATGGAATGAGCAAGCTGTATCCAGAATCCATTCATTTTTGGCTTTGGCTTCATCAGCACATACTAAGAGCAGATCACATTGCTCTTGATTTTGAACAATACTGGCTTCAGCGGGTTCATCTCTCTTCTGATTTTTGTTTTGTTGCTTGTTCTTTAGCTTGAAGCATTCTGACTTGGTATGCCCCTTCTTCTTGCAGTAATTACAAGTTAAATTTCTGTGTCTAGACTTTGATCTAGACCTTGATCTTTGATTGCTAGAAGAACTTTTATCTGGAGTCCTTCCTCTAACGAGTAGACCTTCTGCTGGGCTGTCATTTCTACTTGTTCCAAGCTCCTTATCAATAAGCTCCTTTGAAAATAAAGCTGCTTTAACATCCTCTAACTTTAGAGTTTGTCGACTGTAAATTAAAGTATCTCTAAAGTGCTTGTAGGATGGAGGTAGTGAGCGAAGCAACGTAAGAGCTTGATCTTCATCATCATAAGAAATCTCCATGTTTCCTAAATCCATAAGAATAGTGGAGAATTCATCAATGTGAGATTTGATAGATGCACCTTCGGCCATGTTGAGTGTGTATAGACGGTGCTTTGCTACCAACTTGGTGGTGAGATTCTTTGTAACGTACAAAGATTCAAGCTTGTCCCATAAATCTTTGGCAGTCTTCTCTTGCATGACTTCTCGCAAAACTTCATTTGACAAGCATAACTGAATGGAAGCAAGGGCCTTATCATCCATCTCCTGCTTCTTCGCCTCATCCATAGTACTAGGTAATTTATCTTTACCTAGTAGTGCTTGATGCAAACCATTATGAATTAGGATTGCACGCATCTTGACTTGCCACATGGTGAAACTCATGTTGCGATCAAATTTCTCAATATCAAATTTTGTCGTCGTCATGATGTCAACACCTCTGGTTAACGCCAGTCAACACCTCTGGTTAATAATCTGGAATAGTGTATGTAGTAGTGAATAGCACACCAGGTAAGTTCCCAGGAAAGAGAGGTGGGTCACAACGGACACACTTAAATACCAAGTCTTTCCTTAGCCAGAACCTTGCCTAGACATGTACTTTCCACACCACCACACTTATATCCAGCAACCACAAAACCAGTACACTCAAGAATAATTCTTTTCTGATGTGGAAGATCAGACAATGCTGCAACCACAGAGCATACTAAGAATTTCCTTGAGAATCTCACGCCTTAGCAGCTTCGAACACAACCGGAAGCTCTGATACCAGTTTGTTAGGAATTTCGCAGCGAAAGAATAATTATGACGACAAAATAGAGAAATAAATAGAATAATGGAGACACAAAATTTACGTGGTTCGGCTTAAAGCCTACATCCACGGGCGAAGACGATCAAAGGAATTTTACTAAAATGGAGATATTACTTGACAAGAGAATTTCTCTCAAAACCCAAAACCCCAATACACCCAATAAATACTCTCACAAGATCTCAAGCTCACTTTCTCTCAAATAATTCTCTCTCTTGAGAATTCTCTCAAATGGCTTGGATGGTTTACAAATGAAGAGAAGGGAGGTATTTATAGGAAAATTTTAGTTACTGTTCACTGTTACTGTTCACGTGTATACGGTACTGTTCACGCGGTACTGTTGACGTCACTGCTTACGTCACTGTTCACGCGTATTCGGTGCACACTGTTCACGTTTTACTGTAGCATACACTATTTCTATTGGGTCAGCCCAATAATTTACAAATGGGCTTGGGCTTAGAAAATGGGTTTGGACAATTTCAAGACATAGCAACAGCATAAAATAATTCCAATGCATGACAACATCATCCGAAAAACTGGAATTGAATATCACAGTTTCGCGAAATATATGCGGTCGCGAAGAGTTTTTTTGGTTACCGATTGTACATGGGCACTTTATCTATTGACATCGTTTCAACAACCTTTCGCGAATATTACTTTTTCACAATACACTTCCATGCACGATCAGTGTTTTTTGGGATCGATTTACATCGGGCAGTTATCTGATCAAAGCCTTTCGACAACTGACCGTGAAAACATGTTTTCGCGGTACACTTCCTTATGCTATCAGACATCTTCGACGAAGAATCATATCGGATCATTATCTTAACACATCGGTTGAACAAGCAATGGAAGACAAAATTTCGTGAAAGATACAGTATATTTAAAGTGTATCTTATTAACTTTTATACAAAGTATAATTAATCAATGTTAAGGATAATAAATATACGGACTCTATATTGCACTAAATGAAGCCAACTCTCTTCTCAACAACAAGGATACAATGGTTGTTGAACTACTTCATGGGATTAATTGTGATGGATAAATGTCTGCAACAGAATAACTTAAAATGGCATTTACATCTCAGTTACCTCGTTGACCAAACTCATCCAAAGTGACTTAAACACACCTCCTTCGTTCAAACACATATTCTGCATTTCAAAATTTTAACCTACGGCAGTCCTTCTCCTTCTAACCAGTAACACCATCCGTGGCAGCAATGTTTGTATCGCTGAGGAACTACACTGAAGCCGACACATCTGATGGCTATAACACCAGTTTCGATCATGATTGCACAGTGGATGAACATTTGGAATCCATGTTTCCTAAAATAGCCAATTCCAACCGTTTTGCAGGTGGTGTGTAGGATGATCCACTCAATATGTTTCGTGCACAGAGCAGCGATGTATTGGGTAAGAAGTTCGATAGTGTAGAAGAAGCTGATGAATATTACCATAAGTATTCCTACATTAAAGGGTTTAATGTGCAGAAGGATGATTTACGTAAAAATAAACAAGAGGTGATCACAGTTCGTAGGTGGGTTTGCTCTAAAGAAGGGTTTAGAGAGAAAAAATATGCTGAACAACCTAATACGCTGCGTGAAGCAAAAGGGCAGACCCGTGAAAGTTATTGAGCAGCAATGAGAGTTAATTATGAAGGAAAAAAAAGGGTGGTTAAAGAGTTTGTAACTGAGCATTCTCACATTCTTACCAAACCTAAACACACGTAATTCCTGCGTTCACACCGAACTGTGAAGGAGTCTGATATGTCTATAGTGCATTCTTTGAAATCGATGGGAGTGAAAACGTCGCATGTTATGGATCACATGGTAGACCAGGTTGGTGACTATACAAGTGTTGGTCACACGAAAAAGGACTTGTAGAATAGAATTAACACCAAAATCAGGACATTGTTTAGTGAATCTGATGTTGATGCAATAATCGGTTACATAACCGCCAAGTCAAAAACGGACACAGAATATTTCTACGAGTATCAACTGACAAAGATGGCTCGTTAGGAAACTTATTTTGGGCAAACTCCATGTCATGCAACGATTACCGAATATTCGGTGATGTACTATGCTTTGATACTGCATACAAAACTAATGCTTACCGTAGGCTGCTAGTTATTTTTATCGATGTTAACCACCACAACAAAATCATCGTATTCGGTTTCAAACTGTTAGTTGATGAGATGGTCGAAACGAATTGCTGGATTATAAAGATATCCTTGAAAGCTATGCGTAGAAAGTGTCCAAATTCAATTGTGACTGATGGCGACAAGACAATGCGTAAGGCCAAAAAGTCAGAAATGTCTTATTCCGTCCATCGAACTCTGCTCTTGGCATTTTAGCGTAATGCTCAGACCAATTTAGGAAATACTGAGTTTACACGAGCTTTCTCCTATTGCATGGCTGCTTTCATGACAGAAACCAAGTTTGAGATGAAATGGCATGCGTCGATTAACAGGTTCGGGCTACATGGAAATGCATGGGTGAGAAAGATGTAAGCAAAACGTAAACAGTGGGCAAAAACATTTCCGAGGGACTCATTTTTCGGCAGCATTCGAAGCACACAAAGATCGGAGAGTATAAATGCCTATCTGATTCATTTCCTCAGCTGCAAACTAAAACTGTACGAGTTCATGAAGCAGATTGATAGAGCAATCGCGAGACTTTGCCATACAGAAATGAAAGATGGCTTCAAGACCTTGAATGAGCATTCCATAATTGTGACGCATTTGGCACTGTACGAGAAACATGCCGCCGAACTGTATATTTGGGGGATATTCCACTTGGTGCACGAGGAGATTAAAGAGGAGGCTACATTAAGCATATGTAATTTTGTAGAAAATGTCGAATCGCAGGCTTTCACATTTAAGAAATGGCATGGAGGGAACAAAACATAGGACGTATGCTACAATCCAACGCTATCGACTCTATAATGCTCTTGCAAACTGTTTGAGGCAGCCGGGATTCCATGCAGACATACCTTTGGTGTAATGAAATCCCAGAACATGAGCCTCATACTTGGCTGCCTTCTGATACTCGGTGGACAATGAATCCAAGGAAACTATAGATTTAAAGGTCTCTTCCGATGGAACCCCTGACGATATCATAAAAGTAGCCAAGTACGTATAATATAATGTTTTTCGTGAATTTTTGTAATTTCTAGATTTTAATAACAAACAATGTATACAAATAGTTATTTGTCGCGAATTCATGTATGACTGTAGATTTGGAACGCTCAGCGCGAGATGTAGCAAGACGTGCTACTTTGCATCTGATACAACTGAGGGTTATGAAAAGGAAAAACTGGCTATTAACTCCTTATGCGTAGAAATGCAGGCGTTGAAGGCATCTACAAGTACAGGTGTGGGAGGAAATGTTCCTCGACGGAATGATGCACCGCTGATTCACATTAAAGATCCAACAGTAGTGACTGCAAAAGGGTCAGTTCGGCGAACCACTAAAACTAGTGCTAAGCCCCATAATTACGGCAGATGTCGACAGCCTGGTCACACTGCAAAGACATGTCAAACGAATATTTAAAAGGGGTGATAGTGCAGTTTGATGAGAATAAGGGAGCTGCACCAAGGGATCCATTGCATGTTCCGGTTGGGCCAATAACAAGGGCAAGGGCTAAGAGATTCAAAGAAGCACTCAATGGCCTAATTCAAGACACATAGGCTGATTCTGAATTATTAAAGCCCAAGATGAACCCACATGAAGACCAAGGCTTGATTAACATCATCAAGGCAATTGAGTGGGCCGAATAAGAGAAAGCTTGGCATAATTTCGGTTTGGGCTTGATTTAATAGTTGTTTGTTTTAGTTTTGGTCCATTTGTAAAGCAATTATGGCCATTCTAGTTTTTCTATTTGTAAGGCCTTAATGGCTATCTTGTTTCCTTTCCTTTGTTTTAGGGTTTCATTATGTAAGGATATTGATGGATGTAAGAAGGAGACTTTTGGATTTTGAATGAAAATTGAGAGAGTTTTCTCTTTGTTCTTCTGAGAACTAACTGGAACTTATCAGAATTCTCTGTGGCGTTCCTCCATGACTTATCAATCGAGTATTTCATCCTTGATTGTGGCGTCCTCCTTTATACTAAGGTTCACATCTCGATATAGGTGTTGGGTCGCGGTTTCTATCCGAACCAGAGGTTAGAACGAATATTGGCATCAATCTTGATACAATCGACGAGGTTCATATCATTTGGTATCAGAGCTTAGGGCTCTAACATCAGGTTATTCTATATTTGTTATTCTTCTTCTTTGATTTCGTTGATCACAGAATTATATCTTATTTCCAGAACTTCTTGTTAGTGTCCAGATCTAAGTTATCTATCTTTGTTATTCTTGTTCTTGATTTCGTAGATCCAAATCTAAGTATCTGTCTGTGTTATTCTTGTTCTTGATTTCGTTGATCCAGATCGAAGTTATATATTCTGTTATTCTTGTTCTTGATTTCGTTGATCCAGAGCGAAGTTATCTGTCTGTGTTATTCTTGTTCTTGGTTTCGTTGAACCAGATCTAAGTCTGTGTTAGTCTTGTTCTTGATTTCGTTGATCCAGATCGAAGTTATATATTCTGTTATTCTTGTTTGTGCGTGTCCAGATCTGAGAGAGAGAGAAAAAAAAAGTACAAATTTTTTTTTTTTTACCGATCGTGTAGTTGAATATATATCAACTATTGTTATTTCTCTTCTTGATTCGTACAGTGATTATAAAAAAAAAAATTATCAGTTTCGTTGTGATTCGTTTTCTGTGAACCTAAGAACTTTTGTTTCGTGTGAACGTGGCTAAGAAATCCTGATTATTGTTTGGTTAGTTTGAAAAGAACTTTTGAGAAAAAAGATTACGAGTGGAAAAAGATAAGAGAGGTGAGGACATACTGAGGGTAAAAGCCGAATTTATTGTGTGAAACAGGAGTGGAACTGAGTGAACTATTGTTTGAGGGAAACACGTGAGGGAGTGAAGTGAGGACCTTCTTTTATTTATTTATTTATTTTTTTACTAACGTTTTCTTTGCAGCGAATATGTCTAAAGAAAGTGCTTCGGATGAGGTGTTGGGAAAGGTAGATACAAAGTTTATAATGGAAGCATTGACGAGGGAGATGGGGAGATTGTTAAGGGCTGAAATGGAACCGATTCATGAACGATTAGATCGGGTAGAGAATACACGTGCGGAACAGCCACCACCCGTTCCCCAAGCACGTAGGAGAGAGATGGTTCCGGTTAGAGAAGAAGTTCTTGATTACTACGGGGATGATAATAACATAGAGGAGGATGATCGCATGTCCAGTGTAGGTGCGGGGAGATTTAGGCATGGAATGGGAGGTAGAGGAGTTAGGTATGAGGATAGAGAAGATAGGTATGGGAACAGAGGAGATAGGTATGTAGAGAGGGTTGATAATAATTTGGGTAGTATAAAGGTGAAGATTCCAACCTTCTAAGGTAAAACTGATCCTAAAGCTTATCTGGAGTGGGAGAAAAGAATAGAGCTGGTGTTTGACTTCCATGAATATTCTGAATTGAAGAAGGTGAAATTGGCAGCCATAGAATTCACCGATTATGCTATTGTTTGGTAGGATCAACTGATTGTGAGTAGAAGACGGAATGGAGAAAGACCTATTGAGACATGGGAGGAGATGAAGACTGTTATGAGGAGAAGATTCATTCCAAGTCACTATTATAGGGGTTTGTTTCAAAAATTGCAAACTCTTACTCAGGGGTCTAAGTGTGTTGAAGACTACTACAAAGAGATGGAGATAGCCATGATTCGAGCTGATGTACAGGAGGACAGAGAGGCGACTATGGCTAGGTTTCTCAATGGACTACACCGAGACATTGTAAATATAGTGGAGTTGCAGCATTATGTTGAATTGACTGACATGGTACACATGGCCATTAAAGTGGAACAACAATTGAAGAGGAAGGGTTCCACACGGGTTGGGCAAAATTTGGGTTCTTCATCATCATGGAAACCAAATTGGAGCAAGAGGGAGGACCAGCCTAGTTTCAAGGCCAAGGCCGAACCTTCCAAAGATCATAAGGCTGGAGGCACAATAAACCAAGGTAAACCAGATTCTCAACCTACTAGAAATCGTGACATTAAGTGCTTTAAGTGTTTGGGAGCAGGTCATATTGCATCACAATGCCCAAACAAGAGAGTAATGGTTTTGAAGGATGATGGTGGTATCGAATCAGAGGGTGAATCTGATGGTGAGTCCATACCACCTTTGGAGGATGCCGATGACTTTGAATACCCGGTGGGTGGAGAGCTTTTGGTTGCAAGACGAGCTATTAGTGCTCAAGCAAAGGAAGATGATGAGGTATAACATGAAAATATTTTTCACACCCGCCGCCATGTTAATGATAAGGTATGTAGTATGATTATTGATGGGGGGAGTTGTACTAATGTGGCGAGCACTACTTTGGTAAAAAAATTGAATTTGAAAACTTTGAAGCACCCAAAACCTTATAAGCTACAATGGTTGAATGATAGTGGGGAAGTTAGGGTGAATAAACAGGTGTTGGTGTCATTTTCAATTGGAAAATACAAAGATGAAGTTGTTTGTGACGTGGTACCAATGAATGCGGGTCATATCCTTTTGGGAAGACCATGGCAGTTTGATAGGCATGTGACTCATGATGGATACACTAATAGATACTCCTTTGTACTTCATAAAAGGCCAATCACTCTTGTACCTTTAACCCCAAGATAAGTATATGAAGATCAAGTGAGATTAAAATATGAGAGGGATGTTAAAAAGGAGAGTGAGAGTTCAAAAGAAAAAGAGGTTGATGAGAAAAAAAGAGAGACAAAACAAGTGAGCTTTTATGCAAAAGACAGTGAGATCAAAAGAGCTTTGTTTTCAAATCAGCCAATGATTGTACTTTTGTACAAAGAGGCTTGTTTTAGTACTAATGAAATTAACTCTTCTTTGCCTAGTGTTGTTGTTTCACTTTTGCAGGACTTTGATGAAGTGTTTCCCGAAGAGATGCCTATTGGTTTACCACCAATAAGGGGGATTGAACACCAAATTGACTTTGTACCCGGAGCACCAATTCCAAATAAACCAGCATACTGAAGTAATCCCGAGGAGACAAAGGAACTTCAAAGGCAGGTTGATGAGCTCATGGAGAAGGGGTATGTTCGTGAGAGTACGAGTCCTTGTGCAGTTCCCGTATTGCTTGTGCCTAAGAAGGATGGAACATGGAGGATGGGTGTTGATTGTCGTGCCATCAACAATATCACTGTAAAGTATCGACATCCTATTCCTAGATTAGATGATATGCTTGATGAATTGCATGGTTCTATTGTTTTCACTAAAATTGATCTTAAAAGTGGATATCATCAAATTAGGATGAAAGAAGGTGATGAGTGGAAAACTGCTTTCAAAACAAAATATGGGTTATATGAGTGGTTAGTTATGCATTTTGGGTTAACTAATGCACCAAGTACTTTCATGAGATTAATGAACCATGTTTTGCGTGCTTTTATTGGAAGATTTGTGGTTGTTTACTTTAATGACATTCTGATTTATAGCAAAAACTTGGAAGAGCATGTTGAACATTTAAAACTTGTTTTAGGTGTTTTAAGAACCGAAAAGTTGTTTGCTAATTTTAAAAAAGTGTACCTTTTGCACAAATAGGTTGGTATTTTTGGGTTTTGTTGTTAGTGCTAAAGGAATTGGGGTTGATGAAGAAAAGGTTAAGGCAATTAAGGAGTGGCCGAAACCTACAAGTGTGGGACAAGTGAGAAGTTTTCATGGGTTGGCTAGTTTGTATAGGAGGTTTGTGAAAGACTTTAGTAGTCTAGCTGCATCTTTAACTGAAGTTATCAAAAAGAATGTGGGTTTTAAGTGGGGTAATGAACAAGAAAAGACATTTAACTTGATTAAGGAAAAATTAACTAATGCACCTTTACTTGCTTTGCCTAACTTTGCTAAAGCTTTTGAGATTGAGTGTGATGCTTCAGGAATAGGTATGGGAGCTGTTCTAATGCAAGAAGGACGTCCCATTGCATTTTTTAGTGAGAAAATAAGTGGAGCAGCCTTGAATTATCCTACCTATGACAAGGAGATGTATGCTTTGGTTAGGGCATTGGAAACTTGGCAACATTATCTTTGGCCGAAAGAGTTTGTGATTCACACGGATCATGAGTCCTTGAAGCATCTAAAGGGGCAGCACAAGCTAAATAAGCGGCATGCCAAGTGGGTGGAGTTCATAGAAACATTTCCATACGTGATTAAGTACAAAAAAGGTAAGGAAAACATAGTCTCTGATGCTCTGTCCAGAAGGTACGTTTTACTTTCTACTTTGGATGCTAGATTATTTTGTTTTGACTACATTAAAGAATTATATGTGGAAGATGCTGATTTTGGCAATGTATTCAATGCATGTGAAAAGGTTGCATTTGGCAAATTTTATAGGCATGATGGATTTTTGTTTAGAGAAACTAAATTATGCGTGCCTAAGAGTTCTTTGCGTGAATTGCTTGTGAGGGAAGCTCATGGGGGCGGTTTGATGGGGCATTTTGGTATAGCCAAGACCCTAGATGTTTTGCATGAACACTTCTTTTGGCCTCATATGAAACGTGATGTAGAAAGAATTTGTGAGAAATGCATTACATGTAGACAAGCTAAGTTTAGGGTTAAGCCTCATGGTTTGTATACTCCTTTACCTATACCTAGTGGACCTTAAATTGATATTTCTATGGATTTTGTGCTGGGTTTGCCTAGGTCAAAGAGGGGTAGGGATTCTATATATGTGGTTGTTGATAGGTTTTCTAAAATGGTACATTTCATTCCTTGTCATAAAACTGATGATGCATCACATATTGCTGATTTGTTTTTCAAAGAAATCGTTAGATTGCACGGCATGCCTAAAACCATTGTTTCGGATAGAGATGCTAAGTTCTTAAGCTACTTTTGGAAAACTTTATGGGGCAAGTTAGGAACTAAACTTTTGTTTTCTACTACTTGTCATCCACAAACTGATGGTCAAACTGAAGTAGTTAATAGAACTTTATCTGCCTTGTTGCGTGTTATAATACAAAAGAACTTGAAAACATGGGAAGATTGTTTGCCGCATGTAGAGTTTGCTTATAATAGGAGTGTGCATTCTGCAACTCATTTTTTGCCTTTTGAAATTGTGTATGGTTTTAACCCATTGACTCCTTTGGATTTACTTCCTTTACCTGTGACTGAGCATGTTAACTTGGATGGAAAGAAAAAGGCAGAGTTTGTTAAGCAAATCCATGAAAAGACTAGGCAAAACATCGAGAGGAGAACTAAGCAATATGCCAACCAAGCTAATAAAGGGCGCAAGAAAGTTGTGTTTGAACCCGGTGATTGGGTGTGGTTGCATATGAGGAAGGTACGATTTCCAGTCCAGAGGCGTTCTAAACTACTTCCAAGGAGAGATGGCCCATTTCAAGTGATTGAAAGGATCAATGACAATGCCTACAAGTTAGATCTTCCAGGTGAGTATAATGTTAGTGCAAGCTTCAATGTTTTTGATTTGTCTCCTTTTGATGTAGGTGACGATTTGAGGACAAATCCTTTTCAAGAGGGAGGGAATGATGAGAATAAGGGAGCTGCACCAAGGGATCCATTGCATATTCCGGTTGGGCCAATAACAAGGGCAAGGGCTAAGAGATTCAAAGAAGCACTCAATGACCTAATTCAAGACATATGGGCTGATTCTGAATTATTAAAGCCCAAGATGAACCCACATGAAGACTAAGGCTTGATTAACATCATCAAGGCAATTGAGTGGGCCGAATAAAAGAAAGCTTGGCATAATTTCGGTTTGGGCTTGATTTAATAGTTGTTTGTTTTAGTTTTGGTCCATTTGTAAGGCAATTATGGCCATTCTAGTTTTTCTATTTGTAAGGCCTTAATGGCTATCTTGTTTCCTTTCCTTTGTTTTAGGGTTTCATTATATAAGGATATTGATGGATGTAAGAAGGAGACTTTTAAATTTTGAATGAAAATTGAGAGAGTTTTCTCTTTGTTCTTCTGAGAACTAACTGGAACTTATTAGAATTCTCTGTGGCGTTCCTCCTTGACTTATCAATCGCATATTTCATCCTTGATTGTGGCGTCCTCCTTTATACCAAGGTTCACATCTCGATATAGGTGTTGGGTCGCGGTTTCTATCCGAACCAGAGGTTAAAACGAATATTGGCATCAATCTTGATACAATCGACGAGGTTCATATCACAGTTGGATCTAATGAAGGGGGGCTAACATCTGGAACTACACCCACTATGGGTGTTCTAACAAATACGTTCGAGATTCAATATAATGAATCGTATGCTACAAATTATGCTCGCATGACAAATGACGATGCTCATTATTAGAATCATGGACCGGAAAATATGCATGGCCAGTACTACCCTTTCTTTTTTCAGCCGAACTGCTAATGAACTAACAGGTATGTAAATGGGTACTGATTGACCCATAAGAATTAATAAGTTGATAAGTGACACAGGGCAAGCCTTGGCTTTTTGGTGACCGGGGCTTAACTTAAAATGAGGCCCTACTAATCATATAGAAAATGAAACTCACATTATTTGATGACAACAAAAATTGAAAGATAGTTTTAATTTATAGTATAATTAGTATAATTCAGATTTCTAATGGTTGTTGAAGCTCAAGTTGTAGTTTTGAAAATTATATGTCATGGATAAAATATATTAATATCAAAGGAAGCGAACAGATGTGTACGCGACAGGATAAGCACCACGACAAGATTTATTCCCAAAAGACAAACACGAAAATATCTGCTCGTGGACATATTATCTGCGCGAACAGATTTGTACGCGATAGATATATTTCACCGCGTCTAATGTTTAATGCATAGGATATTAAGTGTATTGCAGCATTCATTATAGCTGAATTGATAAGAAAAATGTCTTAAATGCACAGAAAACTTTTCTGATGGTTGTCGAAGGTGAGGCTTTTTGTTTTGGTTATTAAATGTCTAGAAATAAAGCTATAAATATGTATCGCGAACCTATGAGCTCGCGGTGACATAAGAACCACGTAATGATTTGTTCTCGAGAGACAAACTCAAAAATAACAGATCGCTAAAATATATTAACCGCGAAACAATTTGTACGCGATAGATATACTTCACTGCAACTAACGTTAAATGCCAGGGAAATTAAGTATATTGCAGCATGCATTATAGCCGAGTTGATAAGAAAAACGCCTTCAAGGCAGATATAACCTTTCTAATGGCTGTTGAAGCCCAGATTGTACATTTGAAAATTAAATGTCATGGATAAAAGCTATTAGTATAAAAGGACGGGAACAGATGCTCTCATGATAACATAAGCACCGCCACGATTTGTTCCCGACAGACAAACTCAAAAATATCTGCTCGTGTACAAATAATCACTGCGAAAACGGTTGGTACTCTATAGATATACTTCACCGCGATATCCCCTAGATATTAAGTATATTGCAGCATTCATTATAGCCGAATTGATAAGAAAAATGACTTAAATGCAGACATAACATTTCTGGTGGTTGTTGTGGACCAGGTTGTATTTTTAAAAATTAAATGTAATGGATAAGAGCTATCAATAGCAAAGTACACAAGCAGATGTGATCGCGCTGACATAAAAACTGCGAAATGATTTGTTCCCGAATGTCAAAATCAAAAAAATCTATTCACGAAAATGTTTTCTGCGCGAAATGATTTGTACGCAATGGATATACTTCATCGCGAGTAACGTTAAATGCCAGGGATATTAAGTATATTGCGGCAATAGCGATAAGAAAAATGCCTGGAATGCTATCAAAACTTTGTGGTGTGTCAAGCAAGGTAACATTTACCATGTTCAGAAAGACAGCAGGATTCATATCGGTGTTGAATTGAAAAGACAAGGCAATGAAGGCATTTATAAAAATATAAACTAAGATGAAGCCAAATACATATATTAAACTGAAAAATAAATTGCCTTAAATGAGTCATGTCAGTTGTACAATGGTTGTTCAACAACTGCATATAATGGTAGGTCAAGTAGTTGTATCAAATAAATGTTATGGGTAAGAGCTCTAAATAAGAACACTAAATTTGCTAATTATATATATCAGCTATTCTGATGCTAAACTTGTCTGCTTACTCATACTCTTCATACCTCTAAAACATGTTCAACGTTATGTAGCTTCTTAAGATACAGAGAATGAGATGTTTTCATTCCACAAGTTATAAGAAAACAAAAATATCTGTATCAAATCATATGCTAAGTTACATCACCGTTGAGGTTGAAATACAACATTTGCTCCAATGCTGCCTTCGCATTACGTTGCTTTTCTTCCCTCTGCTGATGCAAGATGAGTTTGTGCACTGGCAGCAATTGGGCAACTGTTGTTTGTCCAACAAAATCATTTGGTAGAAAAATGCTTTAAGCCTTGATAAGGTAAACTTACCATTTATATATCTCTTCTATTGTGATGGTACCTTGGCTGCAAAATTCTGCTCTTCTTTCATATAGAAATTGTTCAAACGTTCTGTCGCTTATTGAGATGTAGCCCATGTACTGTTTTCATGCTCCAATAAATAAGAAACAAAATATTTACCACATCGTATGTTGAGTATTAAGCGCCACATTAAGAATGAAAAAAGATAAAATACATCGCTATTGAGGTTGAATTACAACAGTTGCCCCAATGTTTCCTTTGCATTACATAGCTCTTCTTCCATACGTTAACGAAATCCGACGTGGTGCAAAGAAAGCGTTAGGGCAACAGTTGTTTCTCCATCAAAATCAGTGGGTAGACAGTTGTTTGTTTTCCAATATTTCCAAGATTATATATATATATATATATATATAAATTAAAACATTTTATATAATGTTTTGTATTATTCGTTTAGAATTTGCAACAAACATCAAATATTAAAAATTTCAAATAGTTGAAACAGAAGAATGGTTACAAATGTGGTAAGAATTTATTATACAGGGGCGTACCTAGGAAATTTTGTTAGGGTGGGCGAAAACAAAATAAATTTTTTATTTTCAGCGAACATCAACAATAAGAATAAATTTAATTAAATGAAAAGTAAAGATAAAGCTAAATAGGGCATATAATGAACATTATCCATCAAATTGCATATATTAAATAAAGTACATTAAATTTCAATAAGATAAAAACAAAAAGAAATACAAACATGCAATAAAAATACAAAATAAGGCTTATTTAAAGTTTGTCTTGCGACATTTTATTCAAACAAACTCGTCTATTATATATTCTAAGTCCACGGTCTAAGTAATCTCCCTAACATTTTAATATGAAAGTATAAATTAAAAATTAAGAAACTCGGGAGTACTGGTTATTTTAATAATTTGAGACTTGAGACATAGAGAGCATGTGGGTGGCCATGTGTGTGAAAAACGTGTTTATCTAGTGTATATTTAGAAGGGTGATTATCAATTTGGTCCCTAACTTTTAGGGAATTATCAATTTTTTAAATCAGTTTCATTTATTGGTATCCTTGGACCCTAACATTTTGGAAATGTATCAATTTAGCCCCTTTAACTAATTTTTTAACGGTCAAACCTCACAGAATTGGTAACAAGACTAATTTGCCCTTGATTCCATTTAAATAAGTTAAAATCATAATTTTAACCTCAAATTTAAAAAAATGATTATTAATAATTAGAAGGGTAGTATGGTCATTTTATATTAATTTTTGATTAAAAATTTTGAAACATTTTTAAATACCCCTTAAAAAAATTTAAATGGATCTCCACCGTCCATCAAGATTAATGGAAAGTGGAGATCATAATGAAATTTTTAATGGAGATCCAAGAAAAAAAATCAATTTTTAAATTTTTTTTACTATTCATAAAAAAATTGAAAACTTGATGTTCTTGGTGGAGATCCAATCTAGATCTCCACCAAGAAAAGCAAAAAAAAAAAAACCAAATCCGAGGTTCAAGATATGGGTTCGTTGAAGAAGTGGGTTCATTCTTCAACGAACCCAGATCTTGAACCTCAATTTTATTTTTTTATGAAGAGCAAAAAAAAAATTTAATTTTACAAGTTTCAGTTTTTTAAAAAAATTTCAATATAATCTCCACATTCTCCACCGTCCAATAGAATAATTTTTTAAATTTTTTAATTATGGGTAGGTTAAAAAATAAAAATACCCCTAAAACAGTTAAGTTTGACTAACGGTTGACTCACAGAAGGACCAAATTGATGCATTTCCAGAATGTTAGGGCTCAAAGATACCAATAAACGAAACTGATTTAAAAAAATTAATAATTCCCAAAAGTTAGGAACCAAATTGATAATCGCCCTATTTAGAATAGGAGAGAAAGATGGCAGAGAAGGAGCTCGTGTAATAATTAATTAAGGTAAAATAGTAATAATACTAAAGTTGAAGTGTATCATATGTAATTATGTTTAAAAATATTTAAAAATCTTGGCCAGCCAACTGCCGTGGTTGCCCTCCATGTGTGTCTGCCTCTTACTAGGAAAGATATTAAAATGAATTAAGTTAGAAATAAACTATGTATTTATTTCCTGAAAATGTAGGCAAAATTATTAAGGAGTTTAATCACCTTCATATCCAATGCATGTAGTTTACAAATGGTATAAGAAGTTTGAATGTTGGGAACTACTTTTAAGTTGGGAACTGATCGCAAGAGATTAAACTGCGAGTTAATCAATTGGGGAAATAAGTTAGACCGCGAACATTTTTGGACACAAGAACAAAAATGTCAAGAAGAAATCATTTCACGTAAGTTCATGTGTTGCGAACTGAACAGTTCCCATAGTCAAATCTATTATCAGAAGTGTTAAGGTATTCAATATTACACACCGTGCATGGCATGAAATATCGAATACCTTAATAAATGGATAACCAGTAATTACAAAACAGAATACTGAAACTAATTTTCATTGTAATCTAGATGTGAGATAAGTTTCACTTCTTATAGAGTCTGATCATGTATTTAATTTCCTAAGGAAGTATAAAGGTCAAGGTTACATATTTAATAGTTATGTATTGAATTTCCTGTTGAAGTAGTATGGTCAACATAATGTATTTAACATCCTAGGGAAGAATGAAGGTTGTGGTTATGCTTTTAATTTGCTAGGGAAGTATGAAGGTCATGGTTAAGTTCTTAAATTTCCTTTCCAAGTATAAAAGTGAAGATAATGTATTCAATTTCCTTGGGAAGTATGAAAGTCATGGTTATGTTATTTAGTTTCGAAATTTAAGTATGAAGGTCATGCCTATGTATTTAATTCCTATGGAAGTATGAAGGTCAATATTATGTATTTATACTAGCGAGGTGTGTAATTTGGTCAAGGTCTTGTATTTAATTTACTAGGGATGTATAATGGTCAAGGATATTTATTTCATTCTCTATGGTAGTCTGAAGCTGAAATACATCACTGTTGGGGTTTTGAAAATATTAAGTATATTGCAGCATTCATTATAGCCGGATTCATAACAAAAATACCTTAAATGAAGACAAAAGAATTTTCTAATGTTTGTTGTTGTATTGGTTCTACAACTAATTTTTAAAAATTAAATGTTGTGGATAAATGCAAAAAATATCTGGTCACGAAAAAACAATCACCGCGAAAGTATTTGTACGCGATGGACATACTTCACCAAGACTAACGTTAAATGCAAGTTATATTAAGTATATATTGAAGCATTAATTATTATAGGCGAATTGATAAGAAAAATGCCTTAAATATAGATAAAACTTTTCTGATGGTTGTTGACAACCAGTTTGAATTTATGAAAATTAAATGTCATGCATAAAAGCTATGAATATCAAAGGACGTGAATAGTTGTCCTCGTGATTACATAAGGATCGAAAATATTTGTTCCCGATGAAAATAACTGCTCGCGGACAAATTATCTCCGTGAAATGATTTGTACGCAATGGACATACTTCACCAAGACTAACGTTAAATGCTAGGGATATTAAGTATATTGTAGCATTCATTATTATAGGCGAACTGATAACAAAAATGCCTTAAATGCAAACAAAACTTTTCTGATGGTTGTTAAAGCCCAGGTTGTATTGGTTGTTGAACTACTTTTTGAAAATCAAATGTCATAGATAAAAGTTATAAATATCAAAGGACGCGAACAGATGTGCTTGCGTTTACATAAGCATCGCAAACAGATTTGTTCCCTAATGATAAAGTTGAGAATATCTTCTCGCGAGAATATAATCACTACAAAAGGATTTGTATGCGATTGATATACTTCATTAAGCCAAATAACATCAGAGTTCTTCCCCAAAGTGAAACTTCCTCCAATAGTAATGTTAACTTCTCCTCGAAACAACGTTTACATTGGTGGGAACGTTGAAGTTCTCCCATCAACGTGTTCTTCAGTACGTTAAGTTCTTCCCGGTAAGAACTTTAACGTTTACACCAAACAACGTCAGAGTTCTTCCCCAAATTGAAACTTCCTCCAACGGTAATGTTAACTTCTCCCCGAAGGAACATTGATGTTGGTGGGAACTTTGAAGTCAGGTGGAAGCTTCGATTGTAAAACTATAGCTGTTGAATATTATGCAATTCAAACAAACTAAGCTTGACATCGACTTAGATTCATTAATATGGATATAATGATATATTGTCGTTGGTAATTCAGTATATTGGTTAAAATTAAGCAAAAAGGGTCCATCCCATTATTCATAATGTTACGTTTTTGCAATTTTGGATAATACCCTGAACAGAAACAAAAGAGTGGTATGTTTAAGGGACAGGCAACTTCACATTTAACATGTTCAGAATGACCATAGGAATCGTACTGAGCAAATTGAAGACGGAAGGCAATGAAGGGATTTATAAAAATATAAAGTAAAATGAACTCTTACAAAATTATAACGACAAATAAATTGCCTTAAATGACTCCTGTCACTTTTACGATGGTTGTTCAACAACTTGATATAATGGAGAAGTAGCTGATAAAAGTAAATGTCATAAGTAAGTGCTTTACATATCAACACACTTAACTTGATAGTTATATATATCAGCTATTCTGAAGCTACACTTGCCTGCATACTCATACTCATCTATCCTCTACAAAATGTGCAAACATTATGTAGCTTATTGAGGTGCAAATTTCACAGTCAGAGATATGAGATAGAAAATATCTTCATAAGATCATATGCATATGCTGAGTTACATCACTGTTGATGTTGAATTACAACAGTTGCTCTAATGCTGCCTTTGCATTACATCGGTCTTCTTCCCTCTGTTGACGGAATATGACGGGATGTAGTGGCAACAAATGAGCAATTGTTGTTTCTCCATCAAAATCATTTGGTACAAAAATTGTTTAAGGCTTCATAAGGTACACCTACCATTTATATATTTCAGGTATTCTGATGCTATAGTTGGCTACGATCTCATGCTATTCTTCAATCTACAATAAGTTCAAACGTTCTCCATTATCCAAAAAAAAAAAGTTCAAACGTTCTGTCGCTTCTTGAGATGCAAACCAGGTATTGTTTCCATACTCTAATATGTGGTGAGTTATATTAGCAAGATAAACCCTAACAATTGTTGACCAAAGTTCCCTTACTAACTTTTTCCTCAGATGTATGCTGTCGATAAAGAGCACATACAGCTTTCATATAGAGTTCAGGATCCCTATGAAAGGCTGCAAGTATGTTTGCCTCAAACTCACATGCTAATTTCTGATTTTTGCTCCTTTTAATCGTAGATAAAATCTCATGAAAGTCCTCATTGTCATCTAATTCATTTAGGGCATCACTAGATTCATCATCATCAGAATTGGTTGGTAGACAACTCTTTGTTTCTTCGATGCACAATGACCAAACTCCAGGAACTGCAATTAAAGAAGACGTGGGCAAAACATTAACATATGTATGTAGTCAATGGTTGTAATATATAAATGTAAATTCACAAAAAAATTATATAATGTTTTGTATGGGTTGTTTTGAAACTATAACAAACGGGCATAAATACCAACTGATAACGGTTGAAACAGAAGTGGGTAAGAAATATATTAAAACAAAATCCCTTAAAAATATAAACTACCTATTAATTTCCTGTAAATTAAAATATACTCCAATTTATTGTGGAGTTTAAACACCTTCATAACGAGAAGAAAGACCGTAAACATACGTGAATACAACAACTAAATCACGAAGAAATAAGTTGGCTAGAGTTTAAGTGTCGCAAATATATCAGTTCCCGAAGTCAAGTATATTCATAGATGTCCAACTGTTTCCAGGAAAGAAGATTACTTTGTTATTTAATATTTTGGTTATTGTACTAAAATCATGATTGAGTTGAGGTAAAAATTAATAGAAAGAAAAATATATTAAACTCCACTACAATTAATATTAGCAACTAATAATGATGAAGTTATCTGAAAACAAAAGAGAAGCAGCAAAATACTAACAATGGACTGAAAATAAAGGGAACATATTAAAGTATTATTTCATAAATTTGAAATTCCTAAGCAGTGGTTACAATTTAGACAATACTAACAAGATCACTACACACAGTGTCTCTACATAAAATACATATATATTTTATCTGGCTATGTACATACAAACATTTCGGCAGTTGATAGCCCCAACTGCCAAGATGTGTGTACATATGTAATTTAGAATCATGTACGTTATTGCTATTCAACTTCACGCACTTGAAACCAAAATAGCATAAAATTCGCTTCAATTCATTAATATAGCTAGGATGATATATTGGAGTTGGTAATTTAACCAAATTAGCAAAGTGAAAGAGATTCAACTTCTGTATTAAGCATAATTCCATAGAAACATACATCAAAATAAAATATTAATGCTAACGAACCTTCACATTTACCGGTTTCAGAAGTACCACAGCATTCACGTTTACTAAATTCAAGTGGCAAACCAAGGAAAGGATTTACAAGCTCAGTAATACGAGTAATGGAACAATGACAGATTGATGTAGTACACTGTTAAAAATATTTTATAAACAGTCACTGTCATATAAAATATGAAGAAATTAATATCACAAACTAATGAGAAAGTTGGTATATGTGGGTTGAATGAAATTTTTATAATAAAAAAAACACAGTACCATAACTTATGGCGCAACTGAAGTTTGCTTTTTTATTTTCCTAGGTTGATTTTGTTACGTTACTAGCTGATGCTGAAAATTATATCTTGTAGGTCGAAAACAAAAGAGACGAATAAGAAGGTGAAGTAAGAATATTTAGTGATGGAGGGAGGATGTTACGCCCTCTGTTAGTCGTTCAGAATTTGAGCAGGTTAAGGTTATTTAAAAGTAACAGTTGCTCCTTCCAATATGTCCTTCAAAAAGGAATCATCAAGCTTGTTAGAATAAAATAAGAAGACTGTTGCACTGCATGAAATATTGAATACCTTCTAAAATTCAATCTGACGTCGCGCCACTCACTGAATAATCTCTAAACCCTAATCTCTTCGCAAGATATAAGCTATGTTGGACCTGGACATCAGGGTGGGTAACTTGAAGAGATTTCAATAATTTCTTAATTAGAATCATTTGGTACACAAGTATTTGTTCGAAGCACGCTGACAAGGCTCTACAGACTGAATAATAATAATAAAAAAAAACTAATTTACTTCATCATTTAGATTATATAAAATTTTAAAAGTTTGGAATGCTACTTATAAAGAAAATAACTTACATTATAAAGACAATACTTTTCTGATGGTTGCTCAACAACTTAGTACACTAATACTGATGTATAAATACTGGTAGAAATGAATCACTAGTGATTAGAAAAGAGGATTTACAAGTAATTCCTATAATAAATTGGATGTGAGATAAGTTTCACTTCTTATAGAGTCTGATTATGTATTTAATTTCCTAGGGAAGTATAAAGGTCAAGGTTATATATTTAATGGTTATGTATTGAATTTCCTGTGTAAGTAATATAGTCAACATAATGTATTTAAAATCCTAGGGAATAATGAAGGTCGTGGTTATGCTTTTAATTTGCCCGGGAAGTATGAAGGTCATGGTTAAGTTCATGAAATTCCTTTCAACGTATGGAGGTGAAGATAATGTATTCAATTTCCTTGGGAAGTATGAAAGTCATGGTTATGTTATTTAGTTTCCTAATTTAAGTATGAAGGTCATGCCTATGTATTTAATTCCTATGGAAATATGAAGGTAAATATTATGTATTATGTTTACTAGGGATGTATAAAGGTCAATGACTTGTATTTAATTTACTAGGGATGTATAACGGTTATGGATATTTATTTCATTCCCTATGGAAGTCTGAAGGTGAATACATCACTGTTGGGGTTTTGAAAATATTAAGTATATTGCAGCATTCATTATGGCAGGATTCATAACAAAAATGTCTTAAATGAAGACAAAACTTTTTTGATGGTTGTTATTGTATTGGTTCAACAACTTTTATTCAAAATCAAATGTCGTGGATAAATGCCAAAAATATCATTTGACGTGAAAATATCTGCTCGCGGAAATATAATCACCGTGAAACTATTTGTACGCGATATATATATTTCACCACGACTAAAGTTAAATATCAGGGATATTAAGTATATTACAGCATTGATTATTGCAGAATTGTTAAGAAAAATACCTTAAATGCAAACAAAACTTTTCTAATTGTTGTTGAAGGCCAGGTTGTATTTTTGAAAATTAAGAGTCGTGGATAAAAGTTATAGTTATCAAACGACGCGAAAAGATGTGATCACGCTGGCATAACAATCGCGAAAAATGTTCCCGAAATCAAACAACAAAATATCTGCTCACGAATATATAACCACCTCGAAAAGATTTGTATGCAATAGATACTTCACCGTGATTAAAGTTAAATGCCAGGGATATTAATTATATTGTAGCATTCATTATAGCATAATTGATAAGAAAAATGTCTTAAATTCAGACAAAACTTGTATTTTTGAAAATTAAATGTCATAGATCAAAAATATAAATATCAAAGGACGCGAACAGATGTGCTCGCGGTAACATAAGAGCGCGAAAAGATTTGTTCCCAAAAGACAAACTTCAAACAAATGTTAGCGTTAAGTTCTTATCGAAGGAACTTTGGCGTTGGTGGGGAACGTTGAAGTTCTCCCACCAACGTCAAAGTTCGGGGAGGAATTTTAATGTTTACGATTAACGACAAAGTTCTTCACAAGTCAAACTTCCTCCAAAGGTAACGTTAACTTCACCCCGAAGGAACTTTGACGTTGGTAGGGAACGTTGAAGTTCTCCCACCAACGTCAAAGTTTGGGGAGGAACTTTAACATTTACGCCAAACGTCAAAGTTTTTCGCCAAGTCAAACTTCCTCCAACGATAATGTTAACTTCATGCAGAAGGAACTTTGACGTTGGTAGGGAACGTTGAAGTTCTCCCACCAACATCAAAGTTCGATGAGGAACTTTAATGTTTATGCCCAACGTCAAAGTTCTTCGCCAAGTTAAACATCCTCCAATGGTAACGTTAACTTCACCTAGAAGGAACTTTGACATTGGTGGAGAACGTTGAAGTTCTCCTACCAACGTCAAAGTTCGGGGAGGAACTTTAACGTTTACACCAAACGTTAAAGTTCTTTGCCAAGTCAAATTTTTTCCAACGGTAACGGTAACGTTAACTTCATCCTGAAGAAACTTTGACGTTGGTGGGGAACGTTGAAGTTCTCCCACCACTATCAAAGTTCGGGGAGGAATTTTAATATTTACACCCAACGTCAAAGTTCTTCGCCAAGTCAAATTTCCTCCAACGGTAACGTTAACTTCACCCAGAAAGAACTCTGACGTTGGTGGGGAACGTTAAAGTTCTCCCACCAACGTCAAAGCTCCTTCGAGGTGAAGTTAACGTTACCGTTAGAGGAAGTTTGACTTAGTAAAGAACTTTGATGTTGGGCGTAAACGTCACGTTAACTTCACCCAAAAAGAACTTTGATGTTGGTGGGGAACGTTAAAGTTCTCCCACCAACATCAAAGTTTGGGGAGGAACTTTAACGTTTACGCCCAACGTCAAAGTTCTTTACCAAGTCAAACTTCCTCCAACGATAACGTTAACTTCACCCCGAAGGAGCTTTGACGGTGGTGGGGAACATTGAAGTTCTCCCACCAACGTCAAAGTTCGAGGAGGAACTTTAATGTTTATACCCAACGTCAAAGTTCTTCACCAAGTCAAACTTCTTCCAATGGTAACGATATTTGTTATCGTGAACTAATATAGATGCGCGAACAATTAAATTAAAGTCGCGAACAATTTTGAAACATTTCACGAACTATTTAAATAAATCATTTGCAAAAAATATTAAAAATATATTCCTATTAAAAGAAATTACACTTATATTTATTAAATACACACGATTTTTTCTTATTTTTATTTTTTTCATTATTTAATAAAAGTATATGCGTTTTAGTAATTTTATTATTTATTAACTTTTAGGTATTATTAGCTATTTTCTTTATTTATTCAATTTTTATGTATTTTAGTATTTTTTATTTTCAATAGTTATTATTAAATTAATATATTATTTAAAAATAAATTAAAAATATTTACAGCAATCGGGAATACCAGTTGCTGTGGACAAAAAAGTGCTGGTATTATACCCACACTTTTTTGTCCCCGCATTATAGCCAGACCCCTCATGTGCCCCTTATATTGCGCTCAACTAAGGTCTCTTACTATAGTTTCCCCTTTTACCTTTGGTTAATGTAAGTCAATTATTTAAATAATTAACTACTAATTAAGTGAGTTCAAAAAGGGGAGCTTGTAACATATATTATTGGGATATTATTAAAATTCCTCTGTAGTTTAATGTATTCGTCAAAATCCCCCCTCTAGCTTCATTAATGGCCAAAATTCCCCCTGTAGTTTGGTTTATTCGTTAAAATCCTCCCTGCCATCAGTTTTAATTACTAAAATGCCATTGACCATTAACTTTTCAGTTAGTAATATTATTAAAATACCCTTCTAGTTTGATATATTAGTCAAAAGTTTCTCATAGTTTCATTTATGATCAAAATCACCTCCATAATTTTATTTATTGTCAATTTTACCCTTACCTCAGTTTTAATTGTAAAAATATTTTTAACTATTAATTTTATGTTAAAAAATTTAGGGCATCAAGGATATAAAGGTAAATATCTGTATAGATTAAATTAAAACATTTTAATTTATAATATTAATGAATCTCTAAGGTCCATAATATGATAACATAAGAGATCAAATATAAAATTTAAAAAACGTTGGATCTTCGCAGTCCATAACACAATTTTTTTTTAAAAAAATTCCAAAAAATTAAAAATAATTAAAAATAAAAAGATGAATCTCCACTGTCCATTTTCATATTATCATGGATATTAAAGATCAAATTTAATTAAAAATTTTAAAAAATTGGATCTCCACCGTGTATAGATAGACAGTGGAGATCACAAATACAATTTGTTTTAAAAAAATTACCAATTTTTTTTAAAAATTAAAAAGTTAAAAATAAAAATATTAATCTCTATCAGCCATCTCTATATTACGATTAACATTAGAGATCAAATCTAAAATATTAAAAAATTAAAAATTTATAAAATTAAAAAGTTAGATCTCCATCGTCCATCAAAATTAAAAAATTAAAAATTAAAAAAGTTGGACTCCACCGTCCATAGATGAGCGGTGGAGATGGTGGAGAAATTTATATTAAAAAATTATAAAAATAATTAAAAATTAAAAAAATGGATCTCTATCGTCCTTGATATTATAATGGACATTAGAGATCAAATTTTAAAAACTTAAAAATTTTAAAATTTTTAAAAAATTGAATCTCCACTGTCCACCGTCCACCGTCCATAAATGGACGGTGGATATCATAAATACAAAATTTTTAAAAAACAATTACCAAATTTTTTAAAAAAACTTTAAAAAAATGACGGATTTCCACTGTCCATCTCCATAGATGGATAGTAGAGATTATAAACACAAAATATTTTTTTTAAAAAATAAAAATTAAAAAAAATTAAAAAATTAAAAATAGACCTCCACGTCCATCTCCATAAATTTTAAAATTTAAAATTATTAATATTTTATATTTGATCTCTAATGTCATAGACCATAGAAATTTATTAATATTATACATTAAAATATTTTAATTTAATCTATATAGATATTTACCTTTATACCCTTAGTGCTCTAACATTTTTAACGTAAAGTTAATGGTTAAACATATTTTGGTAATTAAAATTGATGGTAGGAGAAAAATTGACTATAAAATGAAATTTTGGGGGTGATTTTGATCATAAATGAAACTATAAGAAACTTTTGACTAATATATTAAATTAGAAGGGTATTTTAATAATATTATTAACAAAAAAGTTAACGGTCAATAACATTTTAATAATTAAAACTGACGGCATGGGGATTTTGAAGAATAAACCAAACTATAGGAGGGATTTTGGCCATTAATAAAACTAGTGGGGGGATTTTAATAGTATTCCTATATTATTTTAACTTCCTTAAATATAACTCACTTGCATAAATTCTTTATTTGATTTACCGTGACATTGTATTAAATTAGTCTCCAATCTATAGCACTATAAAATTGGGGCTAAACTCCAACATAATACATATTAATTATAGGGAATTTAGCAAAATTGCCCAAGCTCCACTAACAGTTGCAACACTACCCAAGCTCCACTAATTTTTGCAACATCTACCCAAAGCCATTTTTTGGACAAAATTGCCCTTACTTTTATATTTGACCACTGCACTTTCTTCTTCTTCTTCGCACTGTCTTCTTCTTCTTCATCATCTAGGCAAATTTCTTCACCTCACCCGGTTCTCTCTTCGTCTCTTCTTCTCTTCTCTTCTTCACATTTTCTTATTTTTCCTCTCTTATCTTCTCCATAAATCTCTTACCCAACCTAAGCCAAGAAATTCTGAAGTTATCTCTTGCAAATAAACCATCGATCCATCTCACAAAGTCTTCTTCTCCATCAAAAATTCCAAGGTTAGTGTTAAACTTTTTTTTTTTAGTCAATGCAGACCTTTATGGGTTTTGAATCAGTTGTAGACATTTCACATTTGTTAATCCTCCATCAAAAAAATGAAGAACGAATTTTTATAAAAAAAAATTTTTCATCATGCCGACCCGATGGTTTTGGCCCGATGCGTTGTTTTTTCATTGTTTTTGGCCCGATGGTTTTATCATGTCGGCCCGATGATTTTTCTTCATGTTTTTTCATTGTTTTTGGCCCGATGGTTTTATCATGTCGGCCCGATGGCCTTGGCCCGATGGTTTTATCATGTCGGCCCGATGGCTGACCTTGGCCCGATGGTTTGATCATGTCGGCCCGATGGTTTTATCATGTCGGCCCGATGGTTTTTATCATGTCGGCCCGATGGCTTTGGCCCGATGGTTTTATCATGTCGGCCCGATGGCTGGCCTTGGCCCGATGGTTTTATCATGTCGGCCCGATGGCTGGCCTTGGCCCGATGGTTTGATCATGTCGGCCCGATGGTTTTATCATGTCGGCCCGATGGATGGCCTTGGCCCGATGGTTTTATCATGTCGGCCCGATGGCTGACCTTGGCCCGATGGTTTGATCATGTCGGCCCGATGGTTTTATCATGTCGGCCCGATGGTTTTTCTTCATGTTTTTTCATTGTTTTTGGCCCGATGGTTTTATCATGTCGGCCCGATGGCCTTGACCCGATGGTTTTTATCATGTCGGCCCGATGGCCTTGGCCCGATGGTTTTTATCATGTCGGCCCGATGGCCTTGGCCCGATGGTTTTATCATGTCGGCCCGATGGTTTTATCATGTCGGCCCGATGGTTTTATCATGTCGGCCCGATGGCCTTGGCCCGATGGTTTGTGTTCATGCCAGGCCGGGAGTTTTGATACTTTAATTGATTCAATGTTTTATTTACATTTTTTATTTGAATGCAGGAAAGAGCATGGATGATGTGCAGTTGATAATCAACTGGGATGGACATTGGGTATGTGAACAAGGGGTTTATTGGTATGATGGCAAGAGATCAAAATGGGTGTTATTTCCAAGAGAAGCAACTTATGCTCAACTATTAGATAAAGTGTATGCCGTCACTGGGATTGACAGAAAGTGCTTTCGAGTCATTATAAAGACGGTTGCTCATACCATCCGCCCAAGCATGCCTGTTGAGATAAGTGATGATGATGATGTTGTAATATTATTACGTCAAAAGAATGTTGACCCTTTAGTTTGTATAACCGTGTCTGAGATTGGCCATAGTGACCGACAATTGCAGCAGCAATGTTTTCCAGAGTCATCTAATCAACAACACCATCCCATCAATCTTCAATTTCCTTCATCGAAAGGAAGTAACTACATTCGGGAAGGCTACACACCAAATTTAAATGATGCTACGGTTGAAGAAGAATTTCAAGTTGTTGATGATTTCAGTAACGAAGCCAGAGATAATGAGAAGTCCGAAGATGTTCAGGGTGCTGGAAACAGTAATGAAGGGTTGGTTCGAGCCACGTCTGTAATGTGTTCAATTAATGATGTTGAAGTAGCTTCGAGAGCTATGCCGATTCTGATTGCAAATGGGGAAGTCTTTGACAGTAAGAAAGAGTTGCACTCCCAACTAAGAAGGTACGCTGCTGCAAATCGTTTCAATTTGAAAGTGTGGAAGTCCGATACTTCACGTTTTGAGGTACGTTGTGCTGTTGGAGAATGCAAATGGCGGCTACATGCATTCAAGGTTACAAACACTGATTTTTTTCGGATTACCAGATTTGATGACAAACACAGTTGCTCAATGGAGAAAAGGTTTTCATGGAATAGAAAGGCTAGTGCACAGTTTATTGGTCAACATATCAAGGAGAAATTTCGTGATGGTCGTATCTACAGACCAAAGCAAATCATAAGAGATATCCAAAATGAATTGGGCATTACAGTAAATTACCACAAAGGATATCGGGCTAAACATATTGCTATGGAGGAGGTACACGGATCATTTGAAGTTTCTTTCAGTATGTTACCTTATTATTGTCACATGTTAAAGGAAACAAACCCAGGGACGATCACGAACATTAAGACTGATGATGAAAATAGGTTCATGTATCTGTTCTTCTCCATTAAAGCGTGCATAGATGGTTTCAATGCTGCCATTAGACCGGTTATTGCAATTGATGCCACGTTTCTGAAGGGTTCATATGGGGGCATTTTGTTTGTCGCTGTATGTCAGGACGGGAACGACCAAATATTTCCTTTGGCATTTGGTGTTGCGGATTCCGAGAATGATGCTTCATGGAGTTGGTTTCTATCTCGTCTGCATGATACCATTGGAGATGTTGAAGATCTTGTTTTTGTATCTGATAGGAAAAATAGTATTGTCAAAGCTATTGCAACGGTTTTTCCAAATGCATACCACGGTGCTTGTTTCATGCATTTAGAACGAAATATGATTTCCATTTATAAGAACAAAGATATTTCCATACCATTTCGGAAGGCAGCCAAGGCCTACAGAGTTAATGATCACTCATTTTACATGCTACAGTTGTCCAGCATTAGTGTTGGAGCTCATCAGTATGTCGTTGATGCTGGAGAAGAGAGGTGGTCCCGAGCATTTTGTCCGAGGAAAAGGTACAACATTATGACTACTAATATTGCTGAGTCGATGAATAATGCAGTGAAAGATTTTCGAGAGTTACCCATTGTTGCTATGATTGACCGTATTCGAGATATGATGCAACGTTGGTTTCATGATCGACGTACAGTGGCTGCTTCTTACGATACGCAGTTGACAGAAAGGGTTGAGGCACTTATTGGGGTTAGTGATGAATCTGCGCAACATATGAAGGTGTCCCCAATTGCATTGTACCAGTTTGAGGTGCACGATGGAAAACAGAATGGCATTGTTGATTTAGAAAACCGTACATGCAGTTGTAGGGAATTCGATCTTGATCAGATTCCATGTGCACATGCTTTAGCTGCCATAAAATATAGACGATTGCATTACACAACATTCACCTCACCCTACTACTCGACTGCTTATCTGCTTTCAGCCTACAGTGGTGAGGTTCATCCAGTAGGCCATCAAGGTGACTGGTTGGTCCCAGCGGACGTTGCAAATACAATTGTTCTTCCACCAGTTGCCCGACGGCCACCAGGTCGACCAAAGAAACAACGTATACCTTCGATTGGAGAAGAGGTTGTACGCAGAAGGTGTAGAAATTGTTGGCGCCACGGCCACAACAGCCAAACATGCAAGAATCCTAAAGTAGCTGAACCATCCGGGTGATGAGGATATGCAAGATATGATGTTCATTTATTTATGATATTCTGTTTTGTTGTATTTAATTGCATTTTGATTCGGAGAATTGCAGGAAATGAACAATATAATTCACATTATTGTATTATTTCGAAATCAATGTTTTGTTGTATGTATGCAATTAACAGTTTTATTATTGTACAATTTCAGTTAGCTGTTTTGTTGTATGCAATTAACAGTTTTATTTTGGTTTTTTGAAGAGTTTGTAATCAAATAACTTATGAAATTTTTGCCAGAGTTTCCTCTGTTTTTCTAACAACCCAAAACCTGATTTACGAAATCAATGCATTAACCTCAACGTGTATACACTTCATAGCACAATGTTCAATCATTTGCGCATCCTTCCGCTCGATGCGACTTTTCCAATCATTTTATTAAAGCGTACAAATTAACGTTTAAAAAATCAAAGAAAAATTGTACAACAATTTCCAATAACCAATGATATACCTACAACCAATAATTTCCAATAACCAATGATATACGTACAACCAATAATTTCCCAATAACCAATAATATTCCAATAACCAAAATTTACAATCATTCCCAAAAACCAATAATATTCACATAAATTAAATTTTAAAAAAATGTACAGTTCATTCTGAATCAGAATCTTCTAGCCTTGCAGAGTTTGCAAATATGTCGATGGACATTTTCTTCCTCAGGGCATCCATTTGCTTCCAGCTGAAATAAAACTTCTGTCTATGTGCAATAATGTATTCAGCAAACACAAGGGTAAATGCACCACAGTGACCACTGCAATAATTTCAATATAATAGCACTGTCAATTATTGAATCAATTATAATAACATTTACATAATAAAAATATTGAGTTCAATTTCACTTACGCCCCCCGTTGTTGTGAAACATTATCGGGACCTAGTCTTTTGCAAGTAAATGGAGTGACCTGTACTTGTCTCCCATTGTGTTCAAAATAGCCTCCTTGATACATAAGGGACGGCAGAAGAAGTGCTAGCGGGGCGACATATTGCTCCCGAAAAGACGGTTCAGTCTCCTTACATAAAGAATCATAGATCCGTACTTTTCTTTCAACAAGATTGACAGCCGCCAACACCCAATGATAACCATCCACATTCACAGGCATCAACAACTACATTGAACACATAATTAGCATTTAACTTATAAAGATATTGTACTGTAAAATAGATGCATGATTACACTTACATTATCGATCTCCCACCATGGACGGGACCCTTCGGGTCGTTCTCCGCGAACATAGCCAAGGTAAAAATCCTCCCAAGGAAAGGTAAGGGGATCGTATGCCTCCTCTGGTATGGTTCCATCCTCGTTCTTCGGAAGTTTTTTCCACATGTGTTGAATGGTTGTCTGCAAAAATTTAAAAAATCAGTATGTTCTTTATAAGTAAGTCATGGAAAGTTTATTAAATAATTTATATTTCAATTACAACTTACAAAGAATGTTGGGTCAATCAAGTTGTAATTTTGGGAAAAAATGGTCGGATGCGAAAGCTGGCGCCTCCATAGTACTGCAAAATAAGCCTCAATGTGCTGTTTTGTGGTTAGTTCATGGAAAAAAAATTGCCATTCAGAACTCATCATAAGGAACAGTGCAAGTTAATGACATTAGCATGAACGTAACAAAAAAATTTATGTTATTTACTAACCAAGCCGTCCAACCAGTCGGTCGCACTCTCAAACGTCTTGAAAAATTCGGGGGTCGCATTCAGTGGTGCCGCAACGTAGCACCTGCATATACGGTATAATATTAAGAGGAATATAGATTAAAACATCACACCAAAAAAATAAGTCTGAAAATAGTTTATGCACTTAAATTATGTATGCTTACCTAGCTTTCTTATTTTTTTTGAAAGCCTCGTACTCTGACTTTACTTCCTTATGAACCGGTTTTAAAGGCTCGAACTTAATTGGATGGGAGGACCGTGTCTTTTGCTTCTTTGGCCTAGTCGGGTCAATGTACGGGCTACGTATGAATGCAGAACGCTTTTTTTTCCTCATACCATATCTTACGCCGAATGCTTTTTTTTCAAGAGCTTCGACACTCTGACTACCTGTGGCACTCGCTGTGGCACTCGGGATATGCGCCAAGGGAGAGGGAGGACGATAAATAGTAAGCTGCATGCATTGATCAGGTTCAAGACCCTCCTCCTTTGCTTCATCATTTTTGACATTTTTTTCCTCGTCCACATTGTAGGTTGTATCAAAGATGTCGTCGCTCTGATGCAGTTAATAGAACAGTATACGGTTAATACAATGTCGAAAAGGAAATGACAAATGTCGACGTGATTAAATAAAAAATAAATTACCTGTGGCACCTCAGTTCCAGCTGCAAATTTTTCATCACTGCCTCCTGTCTTGCAGACAACTTCAATCAATTTCTCAACTCCTTTCCGCATCTCATCAAGTTCTGTTTGTAGGGTTGCAAACCCTTTGTCAACTTTATCATTCAGTGTGGTCATAGAAGTCTTCAGATAGGCTACTTCTGTCTGGAGGCCATCCAATTTTCTATTCAAATCTTCTGAGTCCTAGCATAATGTCCAAGAAAAAGTTAAATTAACATTTACATAAAATTTAATGAACAATACAATTAAGGGACAATATTGGCAACATACCGATGGCCTCCGTCCAATAGGCCGCTCTTCTTGTATTTCAGCTTGCTTATATTTCGGTTGTGGTTGCTCTTCTTCAGCAACATCATCACTATGACTGTCATGACGGTACTCGTCATCTTCCTGATCACCCATCTCTATATATGGGGTTGACGGATCATTTGTAGTGGCACCCGTTTCGAACCCCATAAAATAGGACAACTTAAGTTCTTCCTCCGTTGGTTTCAAAGTTTGAAACGTTGAAATCTAACCCAAAAAAAAAAAAAAAACAGCCGACGTAGTGTTATAATAACAATTTATATACCTAACAGAAGTCTTTCAATGTAGTTCATACCTTTCGCCTACTAAAAATGTCATTTCTCAAAACCTCATATCCAGGACTCGTTTTCACTTCCCAGTTCAGAATACGAGGGGCTGTACGAGACACCCTGGTAGCATACTTCTTGATTGAGTACAGCGGAATCGCTTCAATTGCCCACACCTACCAAATAAAACAAAACCATGTTTCAATAAGAGTTTTAAAGAGGTTAAGGGTAAAAATATTTAAACACTTAAAATTACCTGAAAAGCATAGACAAATCCATAAAGGTTGATCTTCTCTGTTGTATGGCTCAGATCCTTTTTAGCCTTCTCCATAAACTTCTGATCTCGACCTTTGCAACAGGTCGATAAAGAGTTGAATGTCTTTGAATAGACAAATGAACCCCATGGGAACCGATTGAATTCTTCTAAGTTCTCAACCAACTTCATTGCCCAATATTCGACCTTAGTCCTCAGGTCCTTTCCAAGCAATGTCATCTCCAAGATCAGCAACAAAGACTTTAATCATGTCATCATCAGCATTATGTTCTTCGTCCATACGTTCGAACAAAGTTTGCAATTTTGTTCCAGTCACCTTTTTCACTCCCTTAAAATATTTCTGCCAAATTCTACACATCTCATCTTCCTGTACAGTAAGGACGACTGTATCCCCAAAACGTAGACCGCTGACGAGGCAAAACTCGTTTGCACTGAACCGTATTCTATTCCCGCCAATCAAAAACCACATTTCGTTTTCAGCATTATCCACATGGCACTCCCGCAACAAGATGTGATGACACAATTGACCCGTGAAGCACAGTTCATTAATATCTAAGAAATGGCCAAAGCACGTTGCTCTTATTTGTTGTTGTTGACGTTCGGTGAGTTTACTCTTCAGCAGCCCGATGCAACCCCATTTAGAATATGTTGTCATCTTCGCATGGAAAAAATTTCTTTCCTTAATTTTCATCGTCCCAACCAACTTCTCACTTGCCATTGAATATTAGCCTGCATAACAAAAAAAATTCGAATTCATCAACATACGAAACAATACAAATATAAATTTATTTCATCAAATCATGTCGGCCCGATGATTTAATTTCATCGGGTCGCAGTGGCCCGATGCTTTGATTTCATCTGCTTTTGTTTCATGGTGATGCTTGCAGGCTGGCCGATGGTTTAGTCTGATCGGCCTGATGAAAGAAAACCGTCGGCCAGCCGTGGGCCGATGATTAAATGTCATCGGGCCACCGCGACCCGACGGTTTACTTTCGTCGGGCCACTATGGCCTGATGAAACAAAACCGTCGGGTCGCGGTGGCCCGATGACATTTAACCATCGGGCCACGGCTGGACGACGGTTTTGTTTCATCAGGCCGATCAGACAAAACCATCATCCAGCCGTGGCCCGATGATTAAATGTCATCGGGTCACAGCTGGCCGATGGTTTACTTTCGTCGGGCCACAGTGGCCCGATGAAACAAAACCGTCGGGTTGCGGTGGCCCGATGACATTTAATCATCGGGCCACGGCTGGACGATGGTTTTGTCTGATCGGCCTGATGAAACAAAACCGTCGTCCAGCCGTGGCCGGACGATTAAATGTCATCGGGCCACTGCGACCCGACGGTTTTGTTTCATAGGGCCACAGTGGCCCGACGAAAGTAAACCATCGGCCAGCTGAGACCTGATGAGTTAATCATCGGGTCTTCGCTGGCCGATGGTTTACATTCATCGGGCCACTGAGGTACTGATGAAAGTAAACCATCGGCCAGCTGAGACCCGATGAGTTTTTCATCGGGTCTTCGCTGGCCGATGGTTTACATTCATCGGGCCACTGAGGTACTGACGAAAGTAAACCATCGGCCAGCTGAGACCCGATGAGTTTGGTTTTGTTTCGTAGGACACAGTGGCCCGATGAATGTAAACCATCGGCCAGCGAAGACCCGATGAAAAACTCATCGGGTCTCAGCTGGCCGATGGTTTACTTTCGTCGGGCCACTGAGGTACTGGCCCGACGAAGCAAAACCATTGGCCACCCGTGGCCCGATGCCCAAAACACAAACCTCTACACAAAAAATCAGAAGGAGGAGACGATTTCAATCGGTGTGGAATGTTACCACCGAAGAAGGAGACGATTTCGTTGCTGTGACCCGATGAACAAATCATCGGGTCTCAGCTGGCCGATGGTTTTGTTTCATCGGACCACTTAGACACAGTGACCCGATGAAACAAAATCATCGGCCAGACGTGGCCCGATGCCCAAAACACAAATTTGTAAAAGAAGAAATTTTTCCTTACTTTGAACAAGAACAGAAGAAGATGATTTCCTTGCTGTGCAGACCGCTTTATAACGCGACTCGCTGAACCTGCAAACACAAACGAAACGAAGAAGACAGACGAAAAAGACAAACGAAGAAGATAAACAGCAGCAGAGAACACAAATGCAGAAGACGAACAGGCGATGAACAGCAGTTGAGATGAAGAGCAGTAAAAACAAGCAAGTCAAAAACTGTAGAGTGAAAACGTGGAGTCTGGGTCAAATGTGAAACTAAGGGCAAATTTGTCCAAACAAAGTCTTTGGGTAGCGGTTGCAAAAATTAGTGGACCCTGGGTAGTTTTGTAATTATTGATTACTGTTTGGGAAATTTTGCTAAATTCCCTTAATTATATCAAAACAATGCAATTCACGTGCAGAAATAAGAATCAAATGAGTTATGAGAAGCAACTGTTGAAATAGCATAGGATGCTGCTTCTTGAACTCACAAACAGCATGGAGAGAAAAACCTTCTTCAGAACCAGAAAATTCAAAATTTATTAATTAAGCATCAATGTTGCTGCTGGTCATGCAAAGGCGGGAATAAATGCACTGCAGTCTGCAGCTCAATTTCAAAATAAAAACAAAATAATAATAAAGTAATTCTAATTTATTTTTAATTATTTTTTCGAACAACAAAAAGCTGAAAAGTTGTCTTTGAGGTCTCAGTCTCAAGAGTTGCACAGCTTCACTTCACATTCACACAAACACTCACATGCTCTCATCTATTTTAAATATTTTAAAAACCCCAGATAGGGATAAACAAAAGCAAAGTAACCCACACTATCTGCCACATTTGTTGGTTGTTATCTGATTATTTCTACTGACATTTCAACTGATTTTTGCAGTGTTTATTTAATTTCAATCTTAAATCTCTAAAACATCTTTTCTTTTTTATTTATTTCTGCTTCACATCTGATCTCTAGCCTTCTTCTGGTCTCTTAGTCAAAGAGGTATTTGATCTGGGTCTGGTATCTTCTGTTTTGTTTCTATATTTTATTTTTCTGTCTTTATTATTAATATTAATCTGTGTATAAATAAATACTATAAGCCATTATTTCTTCAATTTATTGAGTTTAGGAGCTTTATATCTTTAGTTGGCCACTCATATATGGGTCCTATGGTTTCACTCTAGCCACTGTTTAATAGATTTTTAATTTATCTTCCTTTTTGTGGACTTTGTGGAAGATTTTAAAGTGTTTCCATTAGACGGGTAGTTCCCAGTTTGTGATTCAAGCAATGGGTATTGGTGGTTTCAAAGCTTAGTGGTGTTTCGGTACCTTTTAATGGTGTTTGTTGTGTTATGGGAGTTTGTAATTGCTTCATCTACTACATTTATGTGTCTCATTAATTTTCTTTTGCCCTTTGTGTAATTTTCTGCTACAGTTGTGTCCTTAAAAATGTTATCTTTTGTTGTTGAGTTTGTTAGTTAAAGGTTTGGATTTGAAGCAAAGCTGAGAAAATGATAAGCCAAGTTATCTTTTTGTTTAATCTCTGTGATTGTTGAAGAGGTTCCATGTTTCTGCTTTTATAAGAGTGGAACGAAATACTAATATAGCTTATCAAACAGTTTGCAGATGAGCAAATTGTGATGTGTGTAACTGTTGTTTGATTATTGGACCTCCCAATGGAAAAGCGAAAATGGTTATGGAAGAGGAAGTCTTCTGAGAGAAGCCCTGGTGAAACTGAGAGTTCGGGATCAATATCTTCTCATTCTGAGAGATATTCCGATGATCAGGTGGTAACGAACACCTCACTTTTATCAATTTATTGGCTTTTGCAACAAAACTGAAATGTTATTATAAATTCTTTTAACTAAATTACAGGAGACTTGTCTGAAGTACCTTTTGAATTGCTGTTTTGTTTGCTCTAAATATTTCATTAAAAAAAAAAAAAAAAAACTCACGAGTTTAATAACTATTCCTTTAATTCCTTGTCATTCCAATGATTTTGAGCAACAATCTCTCCTTTTAAATAAGTCTTGCTTTAAAGATGGATTTTAGATGACTAGTGATATTTAAACTATCCTTCTTCACTGGCCCTCCTACTTTGCTATAATGAGGGAAAGAAATAAAAAAATTGCATATACATTCTTGTTATTTTTATCATAAGTCATAAAATAGTCATTTGTTTATGCAAAAATAAACTTTTGCTGTTTTGAGGTCACTCCAGAGTTTTGTTTGGAATCTCAACATTTCTGTTGTAAACTTTATCTTTGTCCATATATGTTAATTGAATGTCATCTTTGTTTGAGAGTTTCCCTTTCTTCTCTTTCTCTAGGGCATCTCATTTGTCTATTTTAAAGCATTACCTTGTCCTTTGTTGCTTTTCTGTGGATGCTCTACTTAGCCCGTAGGATGGAATATTATTGTAGGTACTAGTTATTTGGTATTAGTGTTACTGCCATTGCTGCCTGCTAATGGTATATTTTGTGATGCTTGAACTTAAAAGTGATTCTGATAATGAGACACAACTCAGCCACGTTTCATAAGCATTAACCAAACTGGTAGGTTTGATCTTTAAGCAAGCTTCACCCATATTTAAAATGAGTTCTTTCGGAAGATTAATCCTAACTAAATTGATTTTTTTTTTTTTTTTGGGTCAACTGGATTGAATCCTTTCTCCATGATAGTCCTTTCAATAGGAAAATATGTGACAGAATCTCCTTTCTTTTTTTTAATTGAAAAAATAAAAAAAGATTCTTGTAGTTAGAAGAGGAAGAGTGTTTAGGCCCAACAAGGCATCATAGAGATTTGATCTTTTGAATCATGCTCTTAAAGTTCAGTTTTAGGAGGTCGTCGGGTGAAGCCATGGGGAGGATGGGCAGAAAAAGTGTAAACAGTAATAACTCTATCAGCATCTGTAGCGAAACTAACTTGATGTAGTCAAACTTTTATATGGCCTTCAATTCCTTTCCTATTGGTGTTTAGGGAGTGAGCTCTTCATGGTTATGAAATGATGAGCATACTTTGTTCTTCATAAAAAGCATATTAAATGGGGATGCCCAGTGTACTCAAGATATAATCAATGCCACCAGATAAAGAAGGCAAAAAGACAGAGAACAAAACAGTTTATGTCTTCTAATTTACTGTACTTTGATGATACATATCTTTTTTTAAAGAGATTTTCTGTTAAAAAGAATACACTTTAGATGCTCGTTTGATGCTGTAAGGCAGCCTACGCATTGTAAAACTGTGTTGGAATCTAAAATTACTATGTTCTTGTTTTCTATTAAAGAATTTAAGTTTTTGCTTCGACATTTAGCGCTTCACATTATTTAGTTTCTCTTTCCTCCACTAAGACAACTAAATTTTGGTTGAGTATTCTAGTTACTGCCCATGATCTGGTAATTTTCATATTTCATGTATTGTGTTTTTAATAATAGTTTTGTGTATTTTCTAATTGTTAAAGCCGGAAGCTCTAAAGGCATCTCCTAATCAGAATGCCCAATCACCTGAAGTCACATCAAAACGTATAGCCAATGAGCAAGATATTAATGACGGCGTTAAGACTTTAACGGAAAAATTATCAGCTGCTCTGGTGAATGTCAGAGCCAAAGAGGACTTGGTAAAGCAGCATGCCAAAGTTGCCGAGGAAGCTATTGCAGGTATTAGTCATGCAGTAACTTGGGTGGAGACCTCTGCCGTCTTCTTTTGATATTTCATTATGGCCAACAGAGTCTTGTTTGCAACAAGGGTGGATAAATGTCGTTAATGTTTTAGACCCAATAGTTCATGCTAAAGTGCAAGTTTGTGTGATGAACTTTCTCTAATTTTCTTTGATCATATTAATTATCTCATTATATCTTGTGTTATAGTGTTCAAATACTACTTTTTCGTTCTTCCAAGCTTAAGCCTTTTGGTCCAGTGCTTACCTATATGATTTTAGAGCTAGTTTTACTATTAGTGCCTAGGTTTGAATGTTCCAACGTGATTGTATTTGTATTTGTTATTTGTGTTTGTTTACAGTTGAATATGTGTTTGTGTTTGGACAAGTCTATGTGATAAGTTTGTGGTTTTTTTTTAAACATAACGGGGTGTGTTAGAAATGCTTAATTGTTATTGTTTTTGGCTCTTAGAAATTTAAGCTTTTGAGTCTGGCAGTTACCTAATGCTATGAATTTTCAATTCCGTTTAGGCTGGGAAAAGGCTGAAAACGAAGTGGCAGTCTTAAAGCAAAAACTTGAGGGTGCAGTACAGCAGAACTCAGTGCTGGAAGATAGGGTGAGCCATCTTGATGGGGCTCTCAAGGAATGTGTTAGGCAGCTAAGGCAAGCTAGAGATGAGCAGGAGCAAAGGATCAATGAAGCTGTAGAGAAGAAAACCCGTGAGTGGGAGTTCATGAAATCTGAAGTGGAGAATAAACTTGTTGAACTTCAGAGCAAAGCAGAAGCAGTTAAATCAGAACCTTCCATTCTCATTGATCCTGATCTTCTCCACAAGATAGAGTTTCTGGAGAAAGAGAACTCAGCCCTCAAGATTGAACTTATGTCTCAGTCCAAGGAGTTAGAAGTCAGGGCAATTGAGAGCGACTTGAGTGCCCAAGTAGCTGAAACTGCCAGCAAGCAACATTTAGATAGCATAAAGAAGGTGGCCAAGCTCGAGGCTGAGTGCCGGAGGTTAAAAGCAATAGCTTGCAGGTCTTCATTGCTTACTGATCATAAATCTGCTACTGCCTCCTCAATTTATGTTGAATCTCTTGTGGATAGTCAATCAGACAGTGGGGAACGGCTTAATGCTGTGGACATTGATACCCGAATGATGGGTGGCTCAGAACCCAACAAGGGTGAGCCTGATTGCTCTGACTCATGGGCAGAGGCTTTAATTGCTGAACTTGATCAGTTCAAAAATGAGAAAGCCTTTAATAGAAATCCAGCAGCCTCTTCTATCGAGATTGATTTAATGGATGATTTTCTTGAGATGGAGAGGCTTGCTGCAATGCCCGATAGTGGAAGTGGAAGTCATTTGGAATCAGAAGCTGTTGCCAAGAAATCCATTGATGCAGAAAGTTCACTGAGAAATGAGCTTGAAGCCATGTTATATCGGACAGCTGAACTGGAAGAAAAATTAGCAAATATGGAAGTCAAGAATGCTGAATTGGAAGAAAAGATAGAAAAGTTGGAAGCAGAGAGAGCTGAACTGGAACAAAAAACTGTAAAGATGGAAGCAGAGAAAGCTGAACTGGAGATGATTCTATCCAGAAACCAAGAATGTGCTGATGCATCACATCATCAGCTGAGGGATGCTAAAATAAAGCTGGAGGAGCTCCAAAGTGAGCTGAATTTGGCAAATGAATCAAAACAGCATGTTGAATCTAGATTCATTACCATGGAAGTGGAGGCTGAAACAATGACTGCAAAGATTGATTCGTTAGAAGAACAGATTGAAAAGGAGAGGGCTTCGGTGGCACAAATTACAGTCAAGTGTCGGAAATTGGAGGAAGAGCTACTGAGAACAAAACAGGAAATTGAGCTCCAACAGAAAGCAAAAGCAAATGCCGAATTGAAGATAAAGCAGGCAGGTTATTATGGTTTATTATCTTTAGTGTTATGTTTTTACAGTGTATACGGAAGATATTTTACAGCTATTATAGACCTTCCATTTAACGATCATATGACCTGCCTTTGGCAGGAGGATGTGGCAGTAGCAGCTGGAAAACTTGCCGAGTGCCAGAAAACAATAGCATCTCTAGGGGAGCAACTGAAGTCTCTGGCAACCTTGGAAGACTTCCTCATAGACACAGCAAGCATAACAGAACCATGGAAGTTGTCGATTCCTAAAGCTAGTGTAGAACCATGGAAGTTGCACTCTAATGAAACATTTTCGCCCAAAAGAGATTTGCATTATTCTTGTATAGCTGCTGAGAGTTCTGGTCCTTCAGTAAGTAAGAATGATGGAAACACTCCACCATCTTCATCTTCCTCTACTTCATCTGCCATGTCATCAAATCATGTCACTTCTGAGAAGAACCGAAATGGGTTTGCAAAATTCTTCTCTCGGACCAAGAATGGAATACAACTAGAACTTTAGCCAAGTAGAAAAGAACAGAAGACCAACTATGATTTGTCAGCTGTAACACAGAATCTGTCTTTTAGAAGATGCTGGTTAAATGCTGTTTAATTAGCATTAATTATTTTATTTTTAGGTTCTTCATTCATTCACTAGTTGTCTATCAACCAAATTTTCAGTCAAAGTTTGGAATTTGAATTGTCTCTCTTTTTACTTTTCTCATGTAACTATGATGAACTGATCATTTTTGATTCTTTGTGTGGCTAAGAGACATCAACTTTGATCTTCTATTTTATCATTACGATTAATTTACTTTGTTGCTGGGTCATACCAGTTTTCTTGCAGAGCAAAATAGCATATGAGAGAGAAAAGAAGAGCCACAGTCCTAGCAGTTTGATGTTTCCATTGTTCCATTGGTCAAGGTGTTTGATCAATGATACAGTGGAGCTGAAAATGCAATAAGGTGGATTTTGCAGTTGTGAATAATATTAGATGTACGGGTGGCAATTTAGATTACAGTATCATGCTTATATAAACTCAAATTCGTCCCATTAAGCTTATCGTGTCATGAACTATTATGACCCAAATAACTGGCTAGTTCATAATTTTGTCAATCTATCTATACAATTGATGCAATTTACTCAACAAAAGAAAGCTTTTAGAATATCAATCTCTGATAATCCAAAAGGATTTGGAAATCACTTCCAGAATTTAGAATCTCTCTAATACAAAATGAATTTGGTTTTTCAATACGTGCATATATTATTGCTATTTTATTGCTAAAACAACTGAGCATATATACGTGCTCTTTACAATTGAAACTTTCCACAAACAACTAAAGCACGTAAACAACAACTTCCACTTGTAATGGGACAGCTCACAACACTCTTGACAATGTATTGAAGATGGGCTTAGGAGTCCGCTAAGATACAAAAAAGACCATAGCTAGAATTTATTGTTTGGTTTAATTTCATATTTTTAGGCTTTTTAGTTTAGCTTCCCTTTTGGTTTAGAATTCTTTCTTTATTTAGTTTCCTTTTTGGTTAGTCAACTTAAGGATTTGTTTCCTATTTTGGTTTGGTCTTGTTTCCTACTTTAGTTAGGAGGATTGGTTCCTATTTTGGTTTGGTCTTGTTTTCAATTTTAGTTAGTATTTCTAGCCTATTTAAAGAATATTTTATGTAGTTTGAGACATTCAGCCATATATCAATTAAATTGAGAGTTTCTCTACTTTCTTCTTTTCTTAGTTTTTAGGAGAGCTTGGCTAGGGCAAGGGCTAATAACCTGAACTCTAGAGAGTTAGCGAACCCTAATTAAGGTAATCTAACTCACAACTACCGAGGTGCGTGTGTGTGTTGCTTGCTGCATAAATCTGGACAGCTTTCCCGTTTCTTGTTGTACAAGTCAGGACTGTTCTACGTTTCTCACTGTGCAAGTCAGGGTGATACGAATCCTGTCAACTTGTGGCGAAACCCGTAACAAGATTACTGTCTAGGACCGTTCTACTTTCGGGTTTAGGATGGAAACCGCGACCCAACACCTATAGAGAAGGTGCAAACCTTGGTATTAAGAGGACGCCAAAATCAAGGATGGAAAACTTAATTGATAAGTCATGGTACGAATGCCACAGAGTAATCTGATAAGTTCGCAAGTTCTTCACAGAACCCAAGAGAGATTTTAACTCATAATTCTGTATTTTATTCATCAAAGGTATAAAAGAGTTTAAATAGAAAATAAAATGACTTAGAATAACCCTCCAAGCATGGGAAACGAAAATAAGAAAAGGGAAGTGTGAATTAATGACTTTATTGACAAAAGACAACCCTCTAAGCTGAAAGTTTTTGAATTTAACAAAAGATAACTCAATTGTCAAAGTAAGACAACAAAATTGTCAAAGTAGGATGAATCTGGATACTATGAAAAGTCTAACTATATCTTTCTTGTGCAACCTCTTATTAATCTGATTCCAAGTTTGAATTTGAAGATAAGATCATGATCTTTGAAAAGTCTTACTCACACGCCTCAAAAAACCTAACCAATTAAAAGTTATGATGTCCCGAAATTACCCTTACGAATCAGGTTGCCTCCTCCTTAGCTTGAGTTATATTCACTAAGGCTAATCAGATTACTCCAGCCTTTAATGCACGCCCATTTGACTTTCTTGAACTTGAATAATGCTGAATACGGTTTGCATTCGTTCATCACCTTCAATGGGCCTCCCTGAACATACCTGAGCCCAAATCCCTTGAATTAGCCCACTCAACGCATTTTGGAATTTCTTGGCATGTGCTCTTATAATCGGCCCAATGGGAACTTGGATTGGATCCGCATTCCATGCCCTTGTGCTTGACAAGTCTTCATCACAGGGCTGTTTTATATTTCTTGCTGTACAAGTTTTTTTTTGGATAATGTAAGTATATTAACCAAAGAGACAAAACAAAAGCAATGGGGCACACCCCAGCGAGAAGATCACAAGGTCAGACAAGGGACAGGCCCCCTACCAACCGAAACTTAAAAAACAGTAAAGCAATAAAAGCTAAGCACAAAACCTGTCATAGGGTACAGCCAAAAGAACCCACCAAACCCCATAAAAGGCAAAACAAGCGAATTACAAAAAATCAGTAAAGCAACAAACCCTAACTTGCTGTACAAGTTAGGGTTTGTTATTGGATCTAAACCTAGGTCCTCAACACAATGTCAACCTAAACCCATAACAAATGATAACAACAAACAAGGAAATGTGGTCCTTAAAACTGGGGTCATGGAACTAGTTATTTGCTTGCCTTTTTTTTTTTTTTGGATAATGTAAGTATATTAACCAAAGAGACAAAACAAAAGTAAAGAGGCATACCCCAGCGAGAAGATCACAAGGTCAGACAAGGGACAGGCCCCCTACCAACCAAAACGCAAAACACAGCAAAGCAATACAAAGCTAAGCACAAACCCTGTCATAGGGTGCCAAAAGTAAACCACCAGAACAACAGCAAAAGGAACATGCCCCCTAAAAGGCAAAACAAGTGAATTACAAAAAAAATAGAATCAGATAAACCCCAAGACTAGTGGAGCCACCTATTAGTAGGAGAAGGCACCACACCAGATAAGGAATAAAGATGCATACAAACATCTCTAACAATGGAGTGAATAACCATGGTAACAGGTTTAGGTAACTTGCCATGCATCCTAGCATTCTGCTCACACCAAATAGTATAGACAGCAGCCGCAAGCATAATACGCACCACCCAACCACGAAGTTGCCGACCGCGAAAATAGCAAGACCAAAGAATAGTAGCCTCCCAGCTCCGAGCACGCAGAGGTAATTTGCACTTCCTTAAAAGAGCAAACCAAACCTCACAAGAATAAGAACAATAAAAAAAGAGACGAGGGACATCCTCATAACTCCCTCCACAAAACACACAACGAATAGCCGGAATCAAGCCATAAACAAGAAGCTTATCCTAAGTAGAAAGAGCACCCCTAATGGCCAGCCAAAAGATGAAAGCATGTCTAGGAATTGCTTTAGAATGCCAAACGGACCTAAATCAATCCACCGCTGGCTTCCGGGACCAAAGAGCCTCCAAAGTATTACGAATTAAGAAAGCCCCACGAGAGTCCTCAACCCAACACAATGTATCAGCTTGAGAGTTATTAGGCTTGAAGGAATCAGGAATACCACTGATAATGTCCATCCAATTCCCGGTCAGGGAACGAGGCCAAGCCCAATCCTTTCCTTGAATAACATCCGCCACCCTAGCATGAAGACCAAGACCAGAATCATAAATAATTCGTCGCCCAAACATCTCCACCAAAGGACCCAACGGATGCCAATAATCAAACCAAAAGGAAATATCCTCCCCATTACCCACCTGAAACTGCATCAACCGCCGTACAAGACACCGAAAGCCCAGAATTTTCCTGCAACTCCACGAGCAATCCTTAGGGCACCTAACCTCCCACACATTCTTTCCCTTAAGCAGAGTAGATCTAACCTACGATACCCAGACAGAAGACCTCAAATTGTTACAGACAGCCCACAAATGTTTACTTATGGCAGATTTATTCCAACACTCAACACTCTTAATACCGAGTCCACCCTCTTCCTTCGGTAAACACACCGAAGACCACACAACCTTTGCCTCACCTTTACCTAAATCTGAACCCTTCCAAAGAAAACTACGTAAAGTAGTTTCAACCTTAATCACCACTGACTGAGGCAAGATAAAAATGGAGGACCAATACACCTGGATAGAGAACAATACATATTGAATGAGCTGAAGCCTCCCTGGAAAAGAAAGAACCCTGCTAGTCTAACTCTTAACTCTCGCTACAATCCTATCAACAAGAACCCTACAATCCACTGCCATAAGGTTAGTAGAAATCAGAGGAACCCCAAGATATCTGATAGGTAATATCTCTTCCTAAAAACCTAGAATCCCAAGCAACTCTTGCTTAATCTCAGAAGACACACCAGCCACAAAAAAATTGCTCTTGCTAGGATTAGGAATCAATTCAGAAAGAGCTTGGAACTGACCAAGCACAACATTAACTGCAGCAACTGACTCCCTCTCTACCATATAGAAAACCATAAGATCGTCCGCAAAGCATAAATGCGAAATACCAATCTTCCCACACCGCCAATGGTAAGCAAAATAACCCTTCTGCTCTATAATACGCATCAACCCCGAAAAGACCTCCATAGCCAGCACAAATAAATAAGGGGACATAGGATCCCCATGCCTCAAACCTCGGCCATTAGCAAAGAAACTATTCAACTCGCCATTGATAGAAATAGAGAAACGGGAAGTAGAAATACACTCAGAAATCCATGCTATCATCTGCTCCGGGAAGCCTAAAATCTGTAAAATAGCCACTAAGAAATCCCACCGCACAGAGTCATAGGCTTTCATTAAATCTACCTTCAGCGCACACCTAGAATGACCCCCATCACGATGATAGTTCCTTAACAATTCCTGCGACAGTAAGATATTATCACTAATCCTCCTACCAGCAACGATAGTCGACTGAAAAGGACTAACAACATCAGGCAGCACCATCTGAACACGATTCGCAATAATTTTGGCAATATATTTGTAGATAGTGTTACAACATGAAATAGGTCTAAAATCCCCAACTTTAGAAGGATTGGGAACCTTAGGAATAAGCGCAACCACCGTAGCATTCACTTGCTTGAGCAATCTCCCGGAGCTAAAAAATGAACGAATAGCACGAAGAACATCATCACCAACAACAGACCAAGCTTTCTTGAAAAAAGTAGCATTGTACCCATCTGGACCAAGAGCTTTGTTATCTTTCAGGGAAAACAGAACCGCTTTAATTTCATCATCACTAACCTTTCTACCCAAGGTAGCACACTGATCACCAGAAATACGCTTAAGGATAGCTCGCCTCATCAAATCATGGTCAATTCTAAGGCACCCAGCAGGCTGTCTAAGAAGCGTCTCAAATAAGTTCACCACCATAGACTTAGCTTCACTAGGCTCCTCCACGCGATTACCATGCTCGTTAGAAAGAGATAACACCTTACTCCTACAAAATCTTTGTCTCATCGACCGAAAAAAGAACTTTGAGTTCCTTTCTCCCAAATTAATCCACTGAACTTGGGACTTTTGCCTCAAAAAACTCTCCTCATCTCGACTCAAATGACCATAAAGCTTTACCAACCGAGACTCCTCTTCATGTAAAGAAGCATTCAAAGGCTGCCTCTGAATATCCCTCTGAATAGACTCCAAACCATGCTTAGCTTGCTGTACCCGAGAAGACAAATAAAAAAAACACTCCTTATTAAGTTTCTTAAGCTCCACTTTCAATCTTTTGAGCTTCTTACAAAGTTGAAACATAGAAGAACCATTCACCCTGTCCTCCCAAACCCGAGCCACCAAAGATAAGAATTCCGAATGATCAGCCCAAAAGTTAAAAAACTTAAAAGGCACCCATCTTTGAGGAAGGTCCACGATCTTAACAACCATTGGAGAGTGATCCGAAACACTGGAAGGAAGAAAATGTGCCTCTGAACCTCGGAAAGAAATATTCCACTTTAAATTTACCAAAGCTCGATCTAACTTCCGAAGAATAGGATCAACCGTACGATAATTAGATCATGTATAGAAACACCCATTAAATCGGAGATCATCCAGCCTAGAATTAGCTAAACAATTAGAAAAGTCGTCTTTCCATTGCGGCCAAGAAGTGGAGCCTCCAACACTCTCAACCGAAGACTTAATAGCATTAAAGTCATCCATCACAAGCCAAGCACTATTCTTCCATTCCTCCCTACGTGCCACTAAATCTGCCCACAACGCCTCTATACGCACATTACAATTATCACCGTACACAATCGAAATCACACACTCCCAAGTAGAATCAATAGAAGATACTTTGCAATGAATAATTTGCTCAGAAGAACCGATAACCGAAACAGAAACATCAAAAGGATTCCAACAAACCCAAATCCTCCCCAAAGAAGAAGAATTATAATTGCACTCTACCTTCCAAAACCGATCAATGGTCCTAACAATAAAATCTTTATTTTTCTCCAGAACTTTCGTTTCCACTAAACCACACAAAGACAATTTCTCATCTTTAATCAAACGCCTAACCTCTCGTTGCTTCAGAGGGTCATTAAAACCCCTAATATTCCAGCATCCAAAAATCATCAAAAATACAAAAGATAAGAATAACACACCCACAACTACACTGTCTCCACTTACCCCCCCTAGGGGAGGAATGCTTCTTATTCTTCTTACCCTTACTACTACAACCCTTCTTCTTCTTCTTCTTTTCAACCCAAATCTAAATCTTTCGTAAAACCACCATGATAGCCCTTTATTCCACCATTTTTTACATCACCAGTAGTTGGTGAACCACCAACCATGGTTCCAACTAGAACACCAAGAAGAAGATGAAGATCACACCCCAACAATAAGGAAAAAATTCAGCTCAAAATCACAAGCATACCATGGCATAAAACAAGCTAAAAAACTGCTCAGAAAAATGACCAGCAAACCTAAAGCTAAAGAAGAACGAAAATTGAGCTTGCAATCATCAAAAGAAATCAATAATGATCCCAAAGAGAGAATAAAAAAAAATCAAGAAGAACACTCGAAAAATTCTAGAGAGAAGGCAGAGCATTTTCTCTCTCCGAAACATGACACCTCTGCATCTCCACTTATATTTGCTTGCCTAATACCAACAAAACAATTAACTAAACACAACTACAAACATATTTACTCGGGCTTCTAGAGCATGCAAATATTCTTCAGTTTGCATCAATTGCCTCCCCCTTTAGAACTTGACTTTGACAAGTTCTGTTGCAGGTAATTGCTGAGCTTCTAGAGCTTGTGACCACACAACTTCAGATATTGGTTTCATAGCCCATCAGACCATAAACTTGTAATAACCACCTCATCTTGTGGACACAAATTGATGGTCCAAGATAGCATCAACGGTGTCACGAGTTTAAGGAACTGAAGGAACACGAGGGGTTGAGTCAGCTGGTCGAATTTCTAACTCATCCATGCTTTCAAATTTAGTCAAGTCTTCCACATTGAATATTGGACTAAAACTATAGTCTGATGGTAGTTCTACCACATAAGCATTAGCACCCAATGTTTTCAAAATGGGAAATGGACTAGCTCGTCAAACATGGAGCTTGGTAAAACTCCCTGGAGGAAATCATTCGGGATGAAGACGAATGAGGACCATATTACCAACATAAAATTGAACATCCCTTTTCTTTTTATTCGTTTGAGCCGTACAGTAAGCAGTATTAGTTGCTATAACTAGAAAAATCTAACCCAACCTCACTGACTTTATTGGGTAAAGGTAGCTGACTTATATCAAGGGGAGTCCTGTGATTGAACCCATAGACAATAGAAAAAGGAGTGTTACTTGTGGTACGGTTGACTGAATTGTTATATGCAAATTCAGCTTGGGGCAAGATTAAATCCCAACTTGAAGTATGCTCTTGAATCAAACAACAAAGCAAGTTACCAAGGTTGCGAATCGTCACCTCAGTTTGGCCATCCGTTTGTGGATGAAAGGCACTTGAAAATGCCAGTTTTGTACCTAATGAAGCCCATAAAGTCTTCCAAAAGTAACTTGTAAAAATTTAACATCCTGATCCGATACAATCGACATAGGCAAACCATGTAACCGCACAATTTCTTTGAGAAAGATTTATGCAATATAAGAGGCATCCAATGTTCTTCGACATGGTATAAAATGCGACATCTTCGAAAAACTGATTGACAACAACCATGATATAGGAACCGTTTTTCTGTTCTACTGGTCACGCAGCGGAATTCGGGTTTAAAAATTTTATACAGATCGCAAAAGCGATCTGTAACCAGTAAAACTTTAGAACTATATTTTCGGAACAATAAAAAAAAATATATCAAATATATATTTATTTTACATACAGAAAATTGTAATCAATTAAAAGAATGGAAAAATAAGGAACATACTACCGTTGGAGGCTCCTTTGTATTTTTTCTCTGCAACTCCTTTTCTGTACCACTACGTCTTCCTTGCTATATCCCGGCACCGGTAACTCGCGTGTGGGCGCGTCACGTTGTCAGGAACATAGAAGAGGTAGAATGAAGAGGAGTTAAAGAGATACTATATCTCTTCGGTCACTTTTCTTTTTTCTGTATATCTTACATAAAAAAAATTTTGAACGTAAAACTCATTTGGTTTTTGTTGTTCGGTTATATTAAAAACTCTTTTTAATATATATTTAAGTTATTAAATTAATAAAAAAACTCTTTTTAATTAATTTATCAATAACTTTTAAATTTAAACTTTTTAAATTCAAATTTATTTTATTTTATTTAATAAATGAGATAATCCTATTATCTCACTATTCAAAATAAAATATTAACTATCACCCTCCTCTTATGACTAATTACATAATTAAATAATCTTATTATTTAATTGTTATAATTGCCATTATTTAATAGTTGAATAATCACATTACTCAATTAACTCCTGACATGTGTCATTTTCGCAACACTATTAATTGGACCATCCAATTAATTATACGTGACCCTTGTTACCTAAATGGATCGGTCTAGCAAGGGGACCTAATGGACCCACAGTATTTTGAGCTTCGATAATCCTCAGAATCATTAATTAATATTCCTTGATTATCAATTCCGGTGTTATTCCACTAAAAACCCAAAGTTGCATTCTCTCAACTGCGGACGCTTTTACACAGATTGACATCACTCGGTGTCCATCGATATATCTATTACATATGGTGTGACCCTCCACAGTATTTCATAATTAGAGCTGTGTCATAATGTCCATCATACCCCTCTAATTATATATATCCTTTAAGCACCGTTGATTCTCTAATGAACAATAAATCATATTTCCTCACGGAATCAGGAGAGCGCTCATATTGTTGAAGCCCCGAATCAACCTTTAAGAGAACTACTCTCTACTTCTCACAAGAAGGAGTGGATTCCACTATTGTGTACAAACCTTCCCAGCCACAAGCCAAATCGCAATCCCAATATACGGGGAATATTGATTGAGAATAATCATCCGACCTTATCCATGGTATATCAAAGATCACGATCTAACCTGAAGGAGTCGATAAGACACTCAAGATTGAGATCACCCACATATAGCCATCATAAGTTAGTGTATATGAATCTCATCATTAAACAGATCTTGGTGAGAGATTCATATAGATCATGGCCCAGTCTTATTTGATCACATCATATAAGGTGCCTCCATTCCCATATCTCCATATGAATGATTCAGGATAGAATCATCGTACAATACAGAATGGACCACAGCTATAAATTAACTACAAATAAAGTACCCAGCTTTATTTGCTATCTATGGACTCTTTAGATTGCACATATCTTACTGTATCCATCTGTATATGATAATCATATACACAGTACGAGATTACATCTGGCAATCTAGGATGTTATAATGCACAAGTTTATATAATATAAATGACACGATAAGAATGAATTGAACTCTTCTTTTATTTACTTATTAAACAACATTTACAAATTACATCTTTAGGGGAAAAACCCCAACAATATCCCACTTGCACTAAAGCATGTGAGCCATATGACGTAATCCTAGGCCTTCTAGGTGACCCGTGAATACATTAGCCGCTAAGGTCTTCGTAAATGGATCAGCATGATTGTCTTGTGAGGCTATCTTGGTGACGATCACATCTCTTCTCTGCACTATCTCTCTAATGAGATGATACTTTGTCTCTATATGCTTCCCTCTTTTATGGCTTCTCGGTTATTTGGAATTAGCCACAGCACCATTGTTATCACAATAAAGTGTGATGGGCCTATCCATATCTGGAACAACTTTCAGATCACTCAAGAACTTGCGGAGCCACACAGCCTCATTAGCAGCTTCACAACCGGCTACATATTCGGCTTCAATGGTGGAATCAGCAATGTAAGATTGCTTAATACTTCTCCACACAATGGCTCCACCACCTAAGGTAAAAACTGATCCAGACGTGGATTTCCTAGAATCTAAGTCTGACTGGAAATCAGAATTCGTATATCCTAACGGGATCAAATCCTGTCCGGAATACACGAGCATATAGTTTCTCGTTCTCCGAAGATACTTGAGAATGGTCTTGACTGCAACCCAATGATCTAATCCTGGGTTTGACTGGTATCTACTGACTACTCCCACTGCATAGCAGATATCTGGTCTCCTACATAATATAGCATACATGAGACTTCCTACTGCAGATGCATAAGACACACGTCTCATATTCTCAATATCTTGAGGTGTCTTAGGACATTGTTCTTTAGACAAGTGAACTCCATGCTTAGAAGGTAAATTACCTTTCTTAGAGTTCTGCATCGAAAATCGCACAAGAATCTTATCGATATACGATGTCTAAGACAATGCTTTGAGTTTGTTCTTACGATCCCTTTTAAGTTGGATCCCTAGAACATAACTCGCCTCTCCCAAATCTTTCATTTGGAATTGGCTAGCCAGCCAGCCCTTAACATCAGACAACACTCCCATATCATTCCCAATGAATAGGATGTCATTTACGTATAGGAATAAGAAAACTATCTTTTTGTCAATGATGCGCTTGTATACACAACGCTCATCAACGTTTTGCTCGAAACCATAGGTTTTTTTTTGATAATGTAAGTATATTAACCAAAGAGACAAAACAAAAGTAAAGGGGCATACCCCAGCGAGAAGATCACAAGGTCAGAAAAGGGACAGGCCCCCTACCAACCGAAACTCAAAAAAACAGCAAAGCAATAAAAGCTAAGCGCAAACCCTGTCATAGGGTACAGCCAAAAGAACCCACCAGATCGACAGCAAAATGGACAAACCCCATAAAAGGCAAAACAAGCGAATTACAAAAAAATAGAATCAGATAAACCCCAAGACTGGTGGAGCCGCCTATTAGTAAGAGAAGGTACCACACCAGATAAGGAATTAAGACGCATACAAACATCTCTAACAATGAAACGAACAACCATGGTAGCAGGTTTAGGTAACTCGCCATGCATCCTACCATTCCGCTCACGCCAAATAGCATAGACAGCAGCCGCAAGCATAATACGCACCACCCACCCACGAAGTTGCCGACCGCGGAAATGGCAAGACCAAAGAATAGTAGCCTCCCAGCTCCGAGCACGCAGAGGTAATCTGCACTTCCTTAAAAGAGCAAACCAAACCTCGCAAGAATAAGAACAATAAAAAAAGAGATGAGGGACATCCTCACAATTCCCTCCACAAAACACACAACGAATAGCCGGAATCAAGCCATAAACAAGAAGCTTATCCTGAGTAGAAAGATCACCCCTAATGGCCAGCCAGAAGATGAAAGCATGTCTAGGAATTGATTTAGAATGCCAAACGGACCTAAACCAATCCACCGCTGGCTGCCGGGACCGAAGAGCCTCCCAAGCATTACGAATAGAGAAAACCCCCGAGAGTCCTCAACCCAACACAAAGTATCAGCTTGAGAGTTATTAGGCCTGAAGAAATTAGGGATACCACTGATAATGTCCATCCAATTCCCGGTCAAGGAACGAGGCCAAGCCCAATCCCTCCCCTGAACAACATCCGCCACCCTAGCATGAAGACCAAAACCAGAATCATAAATAATCTGTCGCCCAAACACCTCCACCAAAGGACCCAACGGATGCCAATAATCAAACCAAAGGGAAATATCCTCCCCATTACCCACCCGAAACTGCATCAACCGCCGCACACACCGAAGGCCCAGAATTTTCCTCCAACTCCACGAACAATCCCCAGGGCACCTAACCTCCCACACATTCTTTCCCTTAAGCAGAGTAGATCTAACCCACGACACCCAGACAGAAGACCTCAAATTGTTACAGACAGCCCACAAATGCTTACTTATAGCAGACTTATTCCAACACTTAACACTCTTAATACTGAGTCCACCCTCTTGCTTCGGTAAACACACCGAAGACCATGCAACCTTTGCCCCACCTTTACCTAAATCTGAACCCTTCCAAAGAAAACTACGCAAAGTAGTTTCAACCTTAATCACTACTGACTTAGGCAAGATAAAAATGGAGGACCAATACACCTGGATAGAGAACAATACAGATTGAATGAGCTGAAGCCTCCCTGCAAAAGAAAGAACCCTACTAGTCCAACTCTTAACTCTCGCTACAATCCTGTCGACAAGAACCCTACAATCCACTGCCATAAGCTTAGTAGAAATCAGAGGAACCCCAAGATATCTGACAGGTAATACCCCTTCCTGAAAACCAAGAATCCCAAGCAACTCTTGCTTAATATCAGAAGACACACCAGCCACAAAAAGATTGCTCTTGCTAGGATTAGGAATCAACCCAGAAAGAGCTTGGAACTGACCAAGGACAACATTAACCGCAGCAACTGACTCCCTCTCTGCCCTACAGAAAACCATAAGATCATCCGCAAAGCATAAATGCGAAATACCAATCTTCCCACACCGCCAATGGTACTCAAACTGACCATCCTGCTCTATAATACGCATCAACCCCGAGAAGACCTCCATAGCCAGCACAAATAAATAAGGGGACATAGGATCCCCCTGTCTCAAACCTCGGCCACTAGCAAAGAAACCATTCAACTCGCTATTGATAGAAATCGAGAAACGAGGAGTGGAAATGCACTCAGAAATCCAAGTTATCATCTGTTCTGGGAAGCGTAAAATCTGTATAATAGCCACTAAGAAATCCCACCGCACAGAATCATAGGCTTTCATTAAATCTACCTTCAGCGCACACCTAGGATGACCCCCATCACGATGATAGTTCCTTAACAATTCCTGCGACAGTAATATATTATCACTAATCCTCCTACCAGCAACGAAGGCCGACCGAAAAGGACTAACAACATCAGGCAGCACCATCTGAACACGATTCACAATAATTTTGGCAATGCATTTGTAGATAGTGTTACAACACGAAATAGGCCTAAAATCCCCAACCTTAGAAGGATTAGGAACCTTAGGAATAAGAGCAACCACAGTAGCATTCACTTGCTTGAGCAATCTCCCGGAGCTAAAAAACGAACCCGAATTTTTAAAAGTTATTCTAGCCTTATGATCTTTGGAAGGTTCGGCCTTGGCCTTGAAACTAGGCTGGTCCTCCCTCTTGGTCCAATTCGGTTTCCATGATGATGAAGAACCCGAATTTTGCCCAACCCGTGTGGAACCCTTCCTCTTCAATTGTTGTTCCACTTTAATGGCCATGTGTACCATGTCAGTCAATTCAACATAATGCTGCAACTCCACTACATTTGCAATGTCTCGGTGTAGTCCATTGAGAAACCTAGCCATAGTTGCTTCTCTGTCCTCTTGTACATCAGCTCGAATCATGGCTATTTCCATCTCTTTGTAGTAGTCTTCAACACACTTGGACCCCTGAGTAAGAGTTTGCAATTTTTGAAACAAACTCCTATAATAGTGACTTGGAATGAATCTCCTCCTCATAACAGTCTTCATCTCCTCCCATGTCTCAATAGGACTTTCTCCATTCCGTCTCCTACTCACAATCAGTTGATCCCACCAAACAATAGCATAATCGGTGAATTCTATGGCTGCCAATTTCACCTTCTTCAATTCGGAATATTCATGGCAGTCAAACACCAGCTCTATTCTTTTCTCCCACTCCAAATAAGCTTCAGGATCAGTTTTACCTTGGAAGGTTGGAATCTTCACCTTTATACTACCCAAATTATTATCAACCCTCTCTACATACCTATCTCCTCTGTTCCCATACCTATCTTCTCTATTCCCATACCTATCTTCTCTATCCCCATACCTAACTCCTCTTCCTCCCATTCCACGCCTAAATCCCCCCGCACCCACACTGGACATGCGATCATCCTCCTCTATGTCATTATCATCCCCGTAGTAATCATGAACTTCTTCTCTAACCGGAACCCTCTCTCTCCTACGTGCTTGGGGAACGGGTGGTGGCTGTTCCGCACGTGTATTTTCTACCCGATCTAATCATTCATGAATCGGTTCCATTTCAGCCCTTAACAATCTCCCCATCTCCCTCGTCAATGCTTCCATTATAAACTTTGTATCTACCTTTCCCAACACCTCATCCGAAGCACTTTCTTTAGACATATTCGCTGCAAAGAAAACGTTAGTAAAAAAAATAAAATAAAAGAAGCTCCTCACTTCACTCCCTCACGTGTTTCCCTCAAACAATAGTTCACTCAGTTCCACTCCTGTTTCACACAATATATTCGGCTTTTACCCTCAGTATATCCTCACCTCTCTTGCCTTTTTCCACTCGTAATTTTTTTTCTCAAAAGTTCTTTTCAAACTAACCAAACAATAATCAGGATTTCTTAGCCACGTTCACACGAAACAAAAGTTCTTAGGTTCACAGGAAACGAATCACAACGAAACTGATTTTTTTTTTTTTTTTATAATCACTGCACGAATCAAAAAGAGAAATAACAATAGTTGATATATATTCAACTACACGATCGGTCAAAAAATAAAATTTTGTACTTTTTTTTTTTCTCTCTCTCTCTCTCTCTCTCTCTTAGGTCTGGACACGCACAAACAAGAATATAACAGAATATATAACTTCGATCTAGTTCAACGAAATCAAGAACAAGACTAACACAGACTTAGATCTGGTTCAACGAAACCAAGAACAAGAATAACACAGACACATAACTTCGCTCTAGATCAACGAAATCAAGAACAAGAATAACAGAATATATAACTTCGATATGGATCAACGAAATCAAGAACAAGAATAACACAGACAGATACTTAGATTTGGATCTACGAAATCAAGAACAAGAATAACAAAGATAGATAACTTAGATCTGGACACTAACAAGAAGTTCTGGAAATAATATATAATTCTCTGATCAATGAAATCAAAAAAGAAGAATAACAAGATAGAATAACCTGATGTTAGAGCCCTAGGCTCTGATACCAAATGATATGAACCTCGTCGATTGTATCAAGATTTTTTTTTTTTTGGATAATGTAAGTATATTAACAAAATAGACAAAACAAAAGCAAAGGGGCATACCCCAGCGAGAAGATCACAAGGTCAGACAAGGGACAGGCCCCCTACCAACCGAAACTCAAAAAACAGTAAAGCAATAAAAGCTAAGCGCAAACCCTGTCATAGGGTACAGCCAAAAGAACCCACCAAACCCCATAAAAGGCAAAACAAGCGAATTACAAAAAAATAGAATCAGATAAACCCCAAGACTGGTGGAGCCGCCTATTAGTAAGAGAAGGTACCACACCAGATAAGGAATTAAGATGCATACAAACATCTCTAACAATGAAACGAACAACCATGGTAGCAGGTTTAGGTAACTCGCCATGCATCCTACCATTCCGCTCACGCCAAATAGCATAGACAGCAGCCGCAAGCATAATACGCACCACCCACCCACGAAGTTGCCGACCGCGGAAATGGCAAGACCAAAGAATAGTAGCCTCCCAGCTCCGAGCACGCAGAGGTAATCTGCACTTCCTTAAAAGAGCAAACCAAACCTCGCAAGAATAAGAACAATCAAAAAAGAGATGAGGGACATCCTCACAACTCCCTCCACAAAACACACAACGAATAGCCGGAATCAAGCCATAAACAAGAAGCTTATCCTGAGTAGAAAGAGCACCCCTAATGGCCAACCAGAAGATAAAAGCATGTCTAGGGATTGATTTAGAATGCCAAACGGACCTAAACCAATCCACCGCTGGCTGCCGGGACCGAAGAGCCTCCCAAGCATTACAAATAGAGAAAGCCCCCCGAGAGTCCTCAACCCAACACAAAGTATCAGCTTGAGAGTTATTAGGCCTAAGGAAGCAGGGATACCACTGATAATGTCCATCCAATTCCCGGTCAGGGAACGAGGCCAAGCCCAATCCCTCCCCTGAACAACATCCGCCACCCTAGCATGAAGACCAAAACCAGAATCATAAATAATCCGTCGCCCAAACACCTCCACCAAAGGACCCAACGGATGCCAATAATCAAACCAAAGAGAAATATCCTCCCCATTACCCACTCGAAACTGCATCAACCGCCGCACAAGACACCGAAGGCCTAAAATTTTCCTCCAACTCCACGAGCAATCCCCAGGGCACCTAACCTCCCACACATTCTTTCCCTTAAGCAGAGTAGATCTAACCCACGAGACCCAGACAGAAGACCTCAAATTGCTACAGACAGCCCACAAAGGCTTACTTATGGCAGCTTTATTCCAACACTCAACGCTCTTAATACCGAGACCACCCTCTTCCTTTGGTAAACACACCGAAGACCATGCAACCTTTGCCCCACCTTTACCTAAATCTGAACCCTTCCAAAGAAAACTACGCAAAGTAGTTTCAACCTTAATCACCACTGACTTAGGCAAGATAAAAATGGAGGACCAATACACCTGAATAGAGAACAATACAGATTGAATGAGCTGAAGCCTCCCTGCAAAAGAAAGAACCCTACTAGTCCAACTCTTAACTCTCGCTACAATCCTGTCGACAAGAACCCTACAATCCACTGCCGTAAGCTTAGTAGAAATCAGAGGAACCCCAAGATATCTGACAGGTAATACCCCTTCCTGAAAACCAAGAATCCCAAGTAACTCTTGCTTAGTCTCAGAAGACACACCAGCCACAAAAAGATTGCTCTTGCTAGGATTAGGAATCAACCCAGAAAGAGCTTGGAACTGACTAAGGACAACATTAACTACAGCAACTGACTCCCTCTCTGCCCTACAGAAAACCATAAGATCATCCGCAAAGCATAAATGCGAAATACCAATCTTCCCACACCGCCAATGGTATGCAAACTGACCCTCCTGCTCCATAATATGCATCAACCCCGAGAAGACCTCCATAGCCAGCACAAATAAATAAGGGGACATAGGATCCCCCTGCCTCAAACCTCGACTACTAGTAAAGAAACCATTCAACTCGCCATTGATAGAAATAGAGAAACGGGGAGTAGAAATGCACTCAGAAATCCAAGCTATCATCTGCTCCGGGAAGCCTAAAATCTGTAAAATAGCCACTAAGAAATCCCACCGCACAGAATCATAGGCTTTCATTAAATCTACCTTCAGCGCACACCTAGGATGACCCCCATCACGATGATAGTTCCTTAACAATTCCTGCGACAGTAATATATTATCACTAATCCTCCTACCAGCAACGAAGGCCGACTGAAAAGGACTAACAACATCAGGCAGTACCATCTGAACACGATTCGCAATAATTTTGGCAATGCATTTGTAGATAGTCTTACAACACGAAATAGGCCTAAAATCCCCAACCGTAGAAGGATTAGGAACCTTAGGAATAAGAGCAACCACAGTAGCATTCACTTGCTTGAGCAATCTCCCGGAGCTAAAAAACGAACGAATAGCACGAAGAAAATCATCACCAACAACAGACCAAGCTTTCTTGAAGAAAGTAGCATTATACCCATCCGGACCAGGAGCTTTATTATCTTTTAAAGAGAACAAAACTGCTTTAATTTCAACATCACTAACCTCTCTACCCAAGGTAGCACACTGATCACCAGAAATACGCTTCGGGAGAGCCCGCCTCACTAAATCAAGGTCAATCCTAGGGCATCCAGCATGCTGTATCAAAAGTGTCTCAAAGAAGTTCACCACCGTTGATTTAACTTCACTAGGCTCCTCCACACGATTACCATGCTCATCGGTAAGAGATAATACCTTACTCCTACTACATCTTTGTCTCATCGATCGAAAAAAGAACTTAGAATTCCTATCTCCCAAATTAATCCACTGAACCCGGGACTTTTGTCTCAAAAAACTCTCTTCATCTCTACTCAAGTCACCATAAAGCTTCACCAACCGAGACTCCTCCCCATGTAAAGAAATGTTTGTAGGCTGCATCTGAATATCCCATTGCACAGACTCTAAATCATGCTTAGCTTGCTGCACCCTAGAAGACAAGTCAGAATAACACTCCCTATTAAGTTTCTTAAGCTCTACTTTCAATCTTTTTAGCTTCTTACATAGCTAAAACATAGGAGACCCATCCACCCTGTCCGCCCAAACCCGATCCACCAAGGATAAAAATTCTGGATGATCCGCCCAGAAATCAAAAAACTTAAAAGGCACCCGTCGCCGAGGGAGATCCACAATCTTAACAATCATAGGAGAGTGATCAGAAACACTAGAAGGAAGAAAATGCGCCTCTGAACCTCGAAAGGAAATATCCCAATTCAAGTTGACCAAAGCTCGATCTAACTTTCGAAGAATAGGATCAACTGTACGATGATTAGACCAAGTATAGAAGCACCCATTAAATCGCAGATCATCCAACCCAGACTCAGCTAAACAATTAGAAAAGTCATCTTTCCAATGAGGCCAAGAATTGGAGCCTCCAACACTCTCAACCGAAGACTTAATAGCATTAAAGTCACCCATCACAATCCAAGCACTATTCTCCCATTCCACTCCGCGCGCCACTAAATCAGCCCACAACGCCTCCCTACGAACATTACAATTATCACCGTACACAATCGAAATCATACACTCCCAAGTAGAATCAACAGAAGAAACTCTACAATGGATAACTTGCTCAGAAGATCCGACAACCAAAACAGTAACATCAAACGGATTCCAACAAACCCAAATCCTCCCCAAAGAGGAAAAATTATAATTGTACTCCACCTTCCAAGACCGGTCAATGGTGTTAAGAATAACATCTTTATTTTTCTCCAGAACTTTCGTTTCCACTAAACCACACAAAGACAATTTCTCATCTTTAATCAAATTGCAAACCTCTCTTTGCTTCAAAGGGTCATTAAGACCCCTAATATTCCAGCACCCAAAAATCATAATAAATATACAATGATAAGAAGAAACCCCCACAAATCTATCTCCACTTACCCCCCTTAGGGGAGGAGTGCTTCTTATTCTTCTTACCCTTACTACTGGAACCTTTCTTCTTCTTTTTCTTTTCCAGAGAATCCTTAACTTTTGAAGCCAAAGCATTACGAGGAGGGCTAGAATCACTACCATCCTCACCATGACCAGCCTCATCATTACCACAAATAGCACCGCCATCATCACAAAGAGCATCCTTATCATCATCATAACCATTAGCCCCATCCTTACAAAGAACAGCCCCTGCATCACAAACAGTGTCCAAAATTGCTAAAGGAGTACCCTCTTCCATTACTTCCAAATTCATAGTATGGTCATTGCCCTCCATTGGTACTAAATTAAGATGATTATCAGCATTTTCCACAAGCGGAACACTAGCACTATTCCCCATAGTAGATAATTCTCCACCCTTGTTCTTTTTTTTAACCTCAACCCAAACCGGCCGTTTAGGCCCCAACGAGTCTTCGTGCCTCTTCTTCATATCATGAACATCAACCCCTCCATTTCCGGTAACCATATTCACATTGTCACCCAAATCTTGAACGCTTTGTTTACATATACCCGGCGCATGCCCAAACACCTTACAAATATTACACCTAGAAGGAAGCCACTCATAAACAGCATAAATAGTTTTCCACTCCCCATTAGCACATTGAATATCAAACTCATTAATGACATCCTTCGAAGCATCAATCTCAACACACACACGAGCATAGCTAAGACGTTTCCTAGCTAATGTAATGTGATCGGCATGCAATGGAATGCCCAAAGCACTAACTACAAAACTCAGGCCCTTAGAAGTCCAATATTCAAACGGAAGATTGTAAAGTTTAACCCATACAGGAATATTGCGTAACTCATCTTTAGAAAAGGATAAACTAGGCTGCCACCGTTTAAGAACAAACAATTTATTCACTATATGCCATAGACCTTTTTCAAGAACTTCACAAGCATGGTCAAGACTATCAAACTTGAAAATAAAGAACCCTTGTTCCGAAGATAAAACTTCTTTAAGGCCAAACCTACCCCAAATTTTATGAACTACTGAATTCACTACGGGGAAAGGAATTCTCTTATCCACAAAGTACCCTATCAAGGAAGTTCTCCATTCTTCACTTCCCTCAATAGCTACCTCAACCGGAGGGCTAACTTTAATTCTACCATTTTCTTCAGTTGGTTCTAACCTCTGGTTCGGATGGAAACCGCGACCCAGCACCTATATCGAGATGTGAACCTTGGTATAAAGGAGGACGCCACAATCAAGGATGAGATACTCGATTGATAAGTCAAGGAGGAACGCCACTGAGAATTCTGATAAGTTCCAGTTAGTTCTCAAAGAATAAAGAGAAAACTCTCTCAAATTTCATTCAAAATCAAAAATTATCCCTCTTACATCCAACAATATCCTTATATAATGAAACCCTAAAATAAAGGAAAGAAAACAAGATAGCCATTAAGACCTTACAAATAGAAAACTAGAATGAACATAATTGCCTTACAAATGGACCAAAACTAAAACAAACTATTAAATCAAGCCCAAACCGAAATTATGCCAAGCTTTCTCTTATTCAGCCCACTCAATTGCCTTGATGATGTTAATCAAGCCTTGGTCTTCATGTGGGTTCATCTTGGGCTTTAATAATTCAGAATCAGCCCAAGTATCTTGAATTAGGCCATTGAGTGCTTCTTTGAATCTCTTAGCCCTTGCCCTTGTTATAGGCCCAAGCGGAACATGCAATGGATCCCTTGGTGCAGCTCCCTTATTCTCATCATTAACTAATTTATTATTAGAATCGTATTCTAAATAATTATGATTTTTAACACTTAAAAATCTATAAGTGAATAATATAAACTTAGGTAAACATTTTACTAAAGTTAGATTATAAATTTGGTGTTTACCAAATTTTAACTATTTAAAACTCTAACACATTATTTGGTTCATTTTTTTATTAGGTGATTAATCATATTAAACCTAATTTTAATAAATGACAATATTAATCTAAATTTATTAAATACTTTAATAACAAAATTAATATTAAGAGAATTACCAAGTTTTTAACTATTAAAACTAATCCTTTTTCATAACAAATTATAAATATATTATTTACTATTTTAATCTCACTAAAGCAAACAATATATAAATGCTATGATGCATGTATGACAATATCAACATATATTTGTGTATGTACATTTAAATCTAAATGACATGTATGTGCATGACAATACTAAATTATCACATAATAAAATATATATGAGTTGACTGAGTATTGTAGATTATTTAACCTAAAACAATTAAAAGCTAAATTATAAAAATAACCCCAAGACATTCATTGATCTTCTTGTAACTTCACAGTCTCTTTAAAACTCTCCGATTCGTCTTATGAATTTAAAACAATATCTAATTTGTCAAGTCTTGAATTTATGCGCATGACATCACATAGAGTACCAATTTGCGCACACAATACCAAATGGTTTAAAATACCAATATGTCATGTCAGCCGCTGTTATTGCTTTTCTTATGTACTTTTTTTTTTTTTTTCAAATGCTTTTCTTATGTACTTGCTTTTGCTAACTTTGCTATGTAGAGTATAGACTTATTAAAGTGAAATTTGTTAAAGACCAGACGCATGATATCAGCGCATCAAACATTTGCACACACTTGTGTGCATGACAGCACACACTGGCGCAAAAAATGTGTCATGTGTTCGCAGCCAGCTGATTTAGTTTCAGATCATAACTTGTTCTTCAATTTTCAGCATTTTCCTCTTTGATTATATTTTATAAAAAAAAAAATACAAAAAATAAAAAACTGAAAAAACAAAATAAATTATTTACAACCTAATAACACCTAAATCTACAACACCATACAAAATTACGATCAATTATGTTTAAAATTAAACAATTTAATTTAAACAATATATAGTCAAATAAAAAAATTATGCCTACACAATCATACCTCAGGAGCATCGAAAATAATTTTATGTTCCGAAAATAAATTGGCTCTGATACCAATTGTAGGAACCGTTTTTCCATTCTACTGGTCACGCAGCGGAATTGGGGTTTAAAAATTTTTATGCAGATCGCAAAAGCGATCTGTGACCAGTAAAACTTTAAACTATATTTTCGAAACAATAAAAAAAAATCAAATATATATTTATTTTACATACAGAAAATTGTAATCAATTAAAAGAATGGAAAAATAACTAACATACTACCGTTGGAGGCTCCTTAATATTTTTTCTCTGCAACTCCTTGTCTGTACCACTACGTCTTCCTTGCTATATCCCGGCACCTGTAACTCGCGTGTGGGCGCGTCACGTTGTCAGGAATAGTGAAGAGGTAGAATGAAGAGGAGATAGAGACATATTATAGCTCTCCGGTCACTTTTCTTTTTTCTGTATATCTTACGTAAAAAAAAACTTTGAACGTAAAACTCATTTGGTTTTTGTTGTTTTGTTATATTAAAAACTCTTTTTAATATATATTTAAGTTATTAAATTAATAAAAAAAACTCTTTTTAATTAATTTATTAATAACTTTTGAATTTAAACTCTTTTAAATTTAAATAATATTTATTTATTTTATTTTATTTAATAAATGAGATAATCCTATTATCTCTTTATTTAAAATAAAAATAAATTATTATCAGACTTTTGAATTTAAACTTTTTAAATTCAAATTTATTTTATTTTATTTAATAAATGAGATAATTTTATTATCTCACTATTCAAAATAAAATATCAACTATCACCCTCTTCTTATGACTAATTACATAATTAAATAATCTTATTATTTAATTGTTATAATTGCCATTATTTAATAATTAAATAATCATATTACTCAATTAACTCCTGACACGTGTCACTTTCGCAACACTATAACCCGAACCTGCATTTTCTCAACTGCGGACGCTTTTACACAGATCGATATCACTCGGTGTCCATCGATATAGCTATTACATATGGTGTGACCCTCCACAATAGTTCATAATTAGAGCTAGGTCATAATGTCCGTTATACCTCTCTAATTATATATATATCCTTTAAGCACCGTTGATTCTCTAATGAACAATAAATCATGTTTCTTCACGGAATCAGGACAGCGCTCATATTATTGAAGCCCCGAATCAACCCTTAAGAGAACTACTATCTACTTCTCATAAGAAGGAGTGGATTCCACTATTGTGTACAAACCTTCCCAGCTACAAGCCAAATTGCAATCCCAACATACGGGGAATATTGATCGAGAATAATCATCCGACCTCACCCATGGTATATCAAAGATCACAATCTAACCGGAAGGAGTCGATAAGACACTCAGGATTGAGATCACCCACATATAGCCATTATAAGTTAGTGTATATGAATATCATCGATAAACGGATCTTGGTGAGAGATTCATATAGATCATGGCTCAGTCCTATATGATCACATCATATAAGGTGCCTCCATTCCCATATCTCCATATGAATAATTCATGATAGAATTATCGTACAATACAGAATGGACCACAGCTATAGATTAACTACAAATAAAGTACTAAATTTTATTTGCTATCTATGAATTCTTTAGATTGCACATCTCTTACTATATCCATCTGTATATGACAATCATATACACAGTACGAGATTACATCCGGCAATCTAGGATGTTATAATGCACAAGTTTATATAATATAAATGACACGATAAGAATGAATTAACTCTTCTTTTATTTATTTATAAAACACCATTTACAAATTACATCTTTAGGGTAAAAACCCCAACACATGATAGAATCATTATTGCAGAGCGTCTTCGGCAAATCCAAAATGAAATCCGTACTAGCTTCTTGCCATGGCTTTTGAGGGATAGGGATAGAGGTATATAATCCAGCATTCTACTTTGTTCCTTTGTTCACTTGACATACTCGACATCGACTAAAAACAGTATGGATGTCATAACGCAACCATGGCCAAAACAATCGATCAGCTACTAAAGTAAGTGTCTTGTCGAACCCGAAGTGGCCAACAAGTCCTCCCTCATTTAGCTCGCGCATGGATCCTTTGGACACACAAATGCGTGAATGTTTGGTCAAATAACGACTTTTGAGTGTGAGCCCTACATGATTTCTCTCCCTAGGCCGGTCGAACCTGCACAGAAAAGAGTCATAAAAAACTTTCTTTTTTCTTCTCTCAGTTTGTGGCCGCTTTTTTCTTTTTCTTAGGTTAATTGCATTAGTTTATTTTTCTGGTATCATATTATATATATACTAGGTCTATAGGGTTTTATTTGACCAAGTCAAAGTAGGATTCTAAATCCTATTTTATTTTTGGTCTACTTAGAGTTTGAACTTTTGACCTCTAGGACTATTAAATAATCATATTATTTAATTCCTTTTGCCTTTGTCATGATATGAACTTACAACCTCATATTTAATAATTAAAACAATTAATAATTCAAAATTATTATTTTTTTAATTATTAAATCATTAATTAAATAATCATATTACTTAATTAATTCTCTTTAATTAAATTGTGTCACTTTTGTAACACTATTAATTGGATCATCCAATTAATTTACCGTGACCCTCGTTATCAGTAACCATAAGGGCTAGTAAGGAGACCTAATGGACCCATAATTTTGTGCTCCAATAATACTTAGTAATATTAATTAAACTCTTTAATTAATATTTCATGATTATTAACCTTGGAGTTGTTTTACTAAAAACCCGAGGTTGAACTCTCAGAACTGTAGACGTTTTATACAATTTGAAATCTCAGTGTCCATTGATATAGCTATTACATATAGTATGATCATCCATAAGTAGTTCATAGCTAGAGCTAGGTTATAATGTCCGTTATATCCCGCTAGTTATATATTTTCCTTTAAGTACCATTGATTCTTCAATGAACAATTAAATTCTTTCTTCCTTTACGGAAGAATAAGAGCCCTCATAATTGTTCAAGCTCCGAATCAAACCCTTAAGGGAACTACTCATATACTTCAATAAAAAAGGAGTGAATTCCACGATTGTGTTCAAACCTTCCTAGCCACAAGCCAAACTGCAACTCCAAGATACAGAGGTATTGATCGAGAATAAAACATCAACCTCACTCATGGTACGTTAAAAGCCACAATCCAACCTGAAGGAGTCGATAAGACACTCAGGATTAAGATCACCTATATACAACCATTGCTTGTTGATATATATGAATCTCATCTACTAACGGATATTCGTGAGAGATTCATATAAATCGTAGTCTAGTCCTATATGATCTCATCATATAAGGTGCCTCCATTCTCATATCAACTACATGAGTAGTCTAGGATATGACCACTGACACACTCACAACGCGTGGGATAAATCTCAAGTGCAGGATGTGTCGAAGTAATAATTCACATGAGTACGGGGTCAAATCCACAAGGAAGTGATGATATATTAATACTAGGGATAATTGCAATAACTCCCCGTGTATATAGGCATAATTGTACAAAAATCTAAGAATAATTGATAATAACAATAACTCCCCTTTGACCGGTTGACTACCGTTGATCACAGTTAGTCACTAACGGTCAAAGGGATAAAATCGTCTTTTAGAAAAAAAAATTTTAAAAAAAAAAAAATTTAAAAAAGGGACCAGTGAGATCTGATCCATTAGATGAGATAAAAATATCTTCATCAATGGGACCAAATCATCTGGTCCATTGCCAAAAAAAAAAAAAAAATTCAATTTTTTTTTAAATTTTTTTGTTCATCACCAGATCTGTTCTTCTTCTTCTAATTTTTTTTTCTTTTTCAATTTCTTTCTTCATTATTTTTTTCCCTTTTCCTCCATCTTCTGCTTCTTTCCAATTTTTTTTTTTGGATTCTTCTTCTTCTCTTATTTATTTTTTTTTTCTTTCTCTTCTTTCTTCTTTCTTTTTTTTTTTCCAGATT
>CM010617.1:15621401-15657412 GCA_003430845.1 Xanthoceras sorbifolium | reverse complement strand
CTGGAGAATGGCAGGATGGTGGGATGATCATCTTACAAACGATCAGCGGAACGCCATCAAATCAGCTACTAAATATGTTCATTCTCAATGTGATCAGATGGGCAATCCTAAGGTTCAACTAGATATGGTCAATACCTTGGTATACACAATATGCCTCCACTTTGTGGGTAATCTGGATGTCTATCCAGCTCGAATGAGTGAGCAGCTGATAAATTTCAAGTGTCCAACTCTATCGAACTTCAGATGGTACATAAGCGTTTTCTTCTCAAAAGTCTTTCAACGAAAAGATTCTAATATGGACTTTTGGAAAGAAAGATTTCTTGTTGGTTTACCCACTTTATTTGCTGAAAGGGTAAGAACCAGTATTAAGAACAAATATGGTGGATCCATTCCATGGCATATGCTTACCTATGGGGATATTTCATCAGAAATAATCGCTACTAGTTTGGCCATATGTACTGAGCAGAAGCTGCAGGAAAAATGGATAAGGGTTCCACTAAGAAGACCATGGGAGACTTTTGTTAGCAATATGGCTACAATGAGTCTTCTTCGAAGCCTCCCAAGCACAGGTCCACAAGCAAGAATTATAGACCGTTTAAAAAGAAGAAATTCTATAAACGATTTAAGGAGGAGAAGGACCAGCGTCGCCAGCAACGACGAAAGAAGCCTTACCTAAATTCAGGTAAAGGAAAAAGAAAGAAGACACCTATCTGCTATAGGTGTGGAAGAGCAGGGCATTACAGTAATGACTGTACAACAAAGACCAAAATAAATGCTCTGAATTGTAGCGATAAGATGAAACGCTACATGGAGAAAGTTCTTCTGTCTGATTCAGATGAAGAAGATAAAATCGATTATATCGATGACATCTCAGACACTAGTTCAGATTCTGAATTCGTAGAATCTTCCTTATCCTCTGAAGAAGAAGAACAGTGCAATTGTGATCATTACAAGTCCATCCTAAAGCTTAATACCTTATTATAGACTGTCTAGATGCTAGTGATGATCCAGTCAGGGAACGATCTGTTATGGAAAAATACCTTGCTATGGCTAGTGAAAAGAAGCCATCTGAAAAGCAACTCGAAATTCCTAAACAGCATTACTCGTTTCAAGAAGTCTTACAAAGAGTTTAGAATGAAAAGGCAGCTAGTAGACAGCCTACTGTCACTGAACTCAGAGCTGAAATGAATTCCTATAAAAATGAATTACAAGAGCTGAAAAAGCAGCAGCAAAATCATGATCAGCAACTACAAGATCATGAGCAGCGAATACAAGCCTGTGAATTTCATCACTCGCAAGTATTGTCTGAAGCAAGAGAACTTGCTGGTGTTCTTGATAAAGAGAAGGTTTATGAACCTTCAACCTCACAGCTGAATTCACAGCTGAATGAAGAGGAAGCTCCTTTAACAGTCAACAATATAGAAAAGGTTATAGTACAAAAATGGTATTCCAAAGTTACCATTATTGTCTCTAAAGCCTTTATCTTTGAAGGAGAAGCATTGATCGATTCAGGTACAGACTTGAATTGTATTAGTGAGGGTATTATTCCTTCGCAATACTTTTTCAAGACCACTCAGATGCTGAATAGAGCAAATGGTGGAAGAATTCTTATTGAGTATAAACTCTCAGGAGCAGCAGTCTGCAATGATGGAGTATGTTTCGAAACTCCATTCATATTAGTTAAAGGATTATCAGAATTAGTAATTCTGGGGACTCCTTTCCTCAGTATGATTTATCCTTTTACGGTTACAGCAGAAGGAATTGACTCCAATATAGATGGAAGATCTATTAAGTTCGCTTTTGCTCAACAACTGAAGTACAAGGAGATTCATAATCTCAGAGAGAAAATCTCTAGAAAGGAGAAATTCCTCCTGTTCCTTAAAGAAGAGATTCAGTACAAGTCTACCTCCGAACAGCTGAATAACCCAGCTATCCAAGCGAAGGTCAGACAGTTCCAGAAGCAACTTGAGGAATCTGTATGTTCAGATGTTCCCAATGCTTTCTGGTCTAGACATAAGCATATGGTATGCCTTCCGTATGTTAATGGTTTTGATGAAAGAAGAGTCTCTACCAAAAGCAAGACCTATCCAGATGAACAGCAGACATCTTGATATCTGCAGGAAAGAAATTGAAGAACTTATGTGAAAAGGCCTTATTCGCAAGAGTCAATCTCTTTGGTCTTGTCCTGCATTTTATGTTGAGAATGCAGCAGAGCTTAAGCGTGGCGTGCCAAGGCTTGTCATCAATTACAAGCCCTTAAACGAAGCTCTACAGTAGATTAGGTATCCTATTCCCAACAAGAGAGACCTCCTTAACAGGCTTTATGAAGCCTGCATCTTCTCAAAATTTGATGTGAAAAGTGGGTATTGGCAGATTCAGATTGCTGAAGCAGACAAGTATAAAACTGCCTTTACTGTTCCTTTTGGGTATTATGAATGGAACGTGATGCCTTTTGGTCTGAAGAATGCTCCTTCAGAGTTCCAACATATCATGAACGAGATATTCAATCCTTATATGGATTATATCATCGTTTATATTGATGATGTCTTGGTATTTTCTAAGAGTTTGGATCAACATTGAAAGCATCTCAACACCTTCCATAATGTTGTTCAGCGGGCAGGATTGCTCGTATCTACCAAAAAGATAAAGTTGTTTAAGGACAACGTGAGATTTCTAGGTCATAACATCTACCATGGCTCAGTTACTCCAATTGACAGGGCTATTGTCTTTGCAGAGAAGTTTCCTGATGAAATCACAGATAAACAACAACTGCAGAGATTTCTGGGAAGTCTGAATTACTTAGTAGACTTCTACGAAGACCTTGCCAAAGACGCTAAGCCTTTATTCTCAAGGCTTAAGAAAAATCCTGGATCTTGGACAGAGGCCTGTACTAAGGCTGTCCCCGGAGCTTTCTGATAAGCTAGATCAGACTATGCTGCAAGTTTAGAGCATACTAACATTGAGTATGAAATTCATAGTAAGAAAGCTTAAAAATAAAAATAAGAAATGCGAAAATAAAATTAAGATAAGAAAATTAAGAATAAAACTGTATCTTAAGAGGAAAAATTACAAGAGAGGAAAAATAAAGATGTTATTCTTAAGACCATTGATCGGTCTTGGAAGGTGGAGTGCAATTATAATTTTTCCTCTTTGGGGAGAATTTGGGTTTGTTGGAATCCATTCGATGTTACTGTTTTGGTTGTCGGATCTTCTGAACAAGTTATCCATTGTAGAGTTTCTTCTGTTGATTCTACTTGGGAGTGTATGATTTCGATTGTGTACGGTGATAATTGTAATGTTCGTAGGGAGGCGTTGTGGGCTGATTTAGTGGCGCGCGGAGTGGAATGGGAGAATAGTGCTTGGATTGTGATGGGTGACTTTAATGCTATTAAGTCTTCGGTTGAGAGTGTTGGAGGCTCCAATTCTTGGCCTCATTGGAAAGATGACTTTTCTAATTGTTTAGGTGAGTCTGGGTTGGATGATCTGCGATTTAATGGGTGCTTCTATACTTGGTCTAATCATCGTACGGTTGATCCTATTCTTCGAAAGTTAGATCGAGCTTTGGTCAACTTGAATTGGGATATTTCCTTTCGAGGTTCAGAGGCGCATTTTCTTCCTTCTAGTGTTTCTGATCACTCTCCTATGATTGTTAAGATTGTGGACCTCCCTCGGCGACGGGTACCTTTTAAGTTTTTTGATTTCTGGGCGGATCACCCTGATTTTTTATCCTTGGTGGATCAGGTTTGGGCGGACAGGGTGGATGAGTCTCCTATGTTTCAGCTATGTAAGAAGCTAAAAAGATTGAAAGTAGAGCTTAAGAAACTTAATAGGGAGTGTTATTCTGACTTGTCTTCTAGGGTACAGCAAGCTAAACACGATTTGGAGTCTGTGCAATGGGATATTCAGAGGCAGCCTACGAACGCTTCTTTACATGAGGAGGAGTCTCGGTTGGTGAAGCTTTATGGTGACTTGAGTAGAGATGAGGAGAGTTTTTTGAGACAAAAGTCCCGAGTTCAGTGGATTAATTTGGGAGATAGGAATTCTAAGTTCTTTTTTCGATCCATGAGACAAAGATGTAGTAGGAGTAAGGTATTATCTCTTACCGATGAGCATGGTAATCGTGTGGAGGAGCCTAGTGAAGTTAAATCAACGGTGGTGAACTTCTTTGAGACACTCCTGAGACAGCCTGCTGGATGCCCTAGGATTGACCTTGATTTAGTGAGGCGGGCTCTCCCGAAGCGTATTTCTGGTGATCAGTGTGCTACCTTGGGTAGAGAGGTTAGTGATGTTGAAATTAAGGCAGTTTTGTTCTCTTTAAAAGATAATAAAGCTCCTGGTCCGGATGGGTATAATGCTACTTTCTTCAAGAAAACTTGGTCTGTTGTTGGTGATGATTTTCTTCGTGCTATTCGTTCATTTTTTAGCTCCGGGAGATTGCTCAAGCAAGTGAATGCTACTGTGGTTGCTCTTATTCCTAAGGTTCCTAATCCTTCTGCGGTTGGGGATTTTAGGCCTATTTCGTGTTGTAACACTATCTACAAATGCATTGCCAAAATTATTGCGAATCGTGTTCAGATGGTACTGCCTGATGTTGTTAGTCCTTTTCAGTCGGCCTTCGTTGCTGGTAGGAGGATTAGTGATAATATATTACTGTCGCAGGAATTGTTAAGGAACTATCATCGTGATGGGGGTCATCCTAGGTGTGCGCTGAAGGTAGATTTAATGAAAGCCTATGATTCTGTGCGGTGGGATTTCTTAGTGGCTATTTTACAGATTTTAGGCTTCCCAGAGCAGATGATAGCTTGGATTTCTGAGTGCATTTCCACTCCCCGTTTCTCTATTTCTATCAATGGCGAGTTTAATGGTTTCTTTACTAGTAGCCGAGGTTTGAGGCAGGGGGATCCTATGTCCCCTTATTTATTTGTGCTGGCTATGGAGGTTTTCTCGGGGTTGATGCGTATTATGGAGCAGGAGAGTCAGTTTGCGTACCATTGGCGGTGTGGGAAGATTGGTATTTCGCATTTATGCTTTGCGGATGATCTTATGGTTTTCTGTAGGGCAGAGAGGGAGTCAGTTGCTGCGGTTAATGTTGTCCTTGGTCAGTTCCAAGCTCTTTCTGGGTTGATTCCTAATCCTAGCAAGAGCAATCTTTTTGTGGCTGGTGTGTCTGCTGAGACTAAGCAAGAGTTACTTGGGATTCTTGGTTTTCAGGAAGGGGTATTACCTGTCAGATATCTTGGGGTTCCTCTGATTTCTACTAAGCTTACGGCAGTGGATTGTAGGGTTCTTGTCGACAGGATTGTAGCGAGAGTTAAGAGTTGGACTAGTAGGGTTCTTTCTTTTGCAGGGAGGCTTCAGCTCATTCAATCTGTATTGTTCTCTATTCAGGTGTATTGGTCCTCCATTTTTATCTTGCCTAAGTCAGTGGTGATTAAGGTTGAAACTACTTTGCGTAGTTTTCTTTGGAAGGGTTCAGATTTAGGTAAAGGTGGGGCAAAGGTTGCATGGTCTTCTGTGTGTTTACCAAAGGAAGAGGGTGGTCTCGGTATTAAGAGCGTTGAGTGTTGGAATAAAGCTGCCATAAGTAAGCATTTGTGGGCTGTCTGTAGCAATTTGAGGTCTTCTATCTGGGTCTCGTGGGTTAGATCTACTCTGCTTAAGGGAAAGAATGTGTGGGAGGTTAGGTGCCCTGGGGATTGCTCGTGGAGTTGGAGGAAAATTCTAGGCCTTCGGTGTCTTGTGCGGCGGTTGATGCAGTTTCGGGTGGGTAATGGGGAGGATATTTCTCTTTGGTTTGATTATTGGCATTCGTTGGGTCCTTTGGTGGAGGTGTTTGGGCGACGGATTATTTATGATTCTGGTTTTGGTCTTCATGCTAGGGTGGCGGATGTTGTTCAGGGGAGGGATTGGGCTTGGCCTCGTTCCCTGACCGGGAATTGGATGGACATTATCAGTGGTATCCCTGCTTCCTTCAGGCCTAATAACTCTCAAGTTGATACTTTGTGTTGGGTTGAGGACTCTCGGGGGGCTTTCTCTATTCGTAATGCTTGGGAGGCTCTTCGGTCCCGGCAGCCAGCGGTGGATTGGTTTAGGTCCGTTTGGCATTCTAAATCAATTCCTAGACATGCTTTCATCTTCTGGTTGGCCATTAGGGGTGCTCTTTCTACTCAGGATAAGCTTCTTGTTTATGGCTTGATTCCGGCTATTCGTTGTGTGTTTTGTGGAGGGAGTTGTGAGGATGTCCCTCATCTCTTTTTTGATTGTTCTTATTCTTGCGAGGTTTGGTTTGCTCTTTTAAGGAAGTGCAGATTACCTCTGCGTGCTCGGAGCTGGGAGGATACTATTCTTTGGTCTTGCCATTTCCGCGGTCGGCAACTTCGTGGGTGGGTGGTGCGTATTATGCTTGCGGCTGCTGTCTATGCTATTTGGCGTGAGCGAAATGCTAGGATGCATGGCGAGTTACCTAAACCTGTTACCATGGTTGTTCGTTCCATTGTCAGAGATGTTTGTATGCGGCTTAATTCCTTATCTGGTGTGATGCCTTCTCCTACTAATAGGTGGCTCCACCAGTCTTGGGGTTTATCTGATTCTATTTTTTTGTAATTCGCTTGTTTTGCCTTTTATGGGGTTTGGTGGGTTCTTTTGGCTGTACCCTATGACAGGGTTTGTGCTTAGCTTTTATTGCTTTGCTGTTTTTTGAGTTTCGGTTGGTAGGGGGCCTGTCCCTTGTCTGACCTTGTGATCTTCTCGCTGGGGTATGCCCCTTTGCTTTTGTTTTGTCTCTTTGGTTAATATACTTACATTATCCAAAAAAAAAAAATTACAAGAGAGGAAAGATTGTACAGGCAATAGATATTGCTTTGGATATTTTTGAGATTTCCCGTAGCTTTCTGATAAGCTAGAACAGACTATGCTGCGGGAATGGTATCAGAGCCATATGGTTCTTCTTTTTAAAGGGTGATATAGTGGTAGTAGTTTAATTATACTGCTTATCTATGCATATTTTGTTGTCACTTAACATGATGAGTGAATAGTCATCCTTTAGTTAGGGGCAAGACCTAAGAGTCTTGACCTCCTTAATATGAAATGATAATTTAATGTTCTTTGATAAAGCATGATTATAATAACATAAGAAATACGAATTTTATATATTTAAAATGTTTTAGCTTTGTTGTGTTCTTACTGAAAACTTATGAGTCTAGTTTTTTATTTGAGTTTGGAGATTGAGGTGAAAGAGGGCAGATATGTCATTTTGTGAGGATTGAGGTGAAAGAGTTTAGAAATGTCTCTCTAGAATAAGTGTTGGATAAGGTGTTTGGATTATGTGTTGCAAAAATCTACAGGCCGTTTGCCGTTTAGTTGAGGGAAGGCGTCGAGGCATTGTTGCCGCTTGAAAATTTGGCACGATTTCTAAAACACAAACACAATATGATGTCTAGTTTGATTTGATCTTTCTCGATTGCGTGCTCTTCATTTATTGACCGCTACTTTCTCGATTGCGTGCTCTTCAGTTTTTCTTCAGAGTTTAAGCAAAGAAGTAATCAGCAAGGCGATAACAAGTTTTTCATTTAAAGATATATAAACTCAAGTTTCTTAATATTATTATCTGCATGCTTTAATAAGTAAAATTATTTGATTATTTCCTTACAGGTCATGTTAATCTCTTAATATTTAGGTCTTACTCCCCCTAACTAAGTTGTATTTGAATTCTTCTACTCTCGATTTACTCATTTTATGTTTAACGTATGAGTTATAGTGATAGATTTAGTAATATGCTAGTAGATTACGAAGGCATAGATCGTGATCACCCCTACAGTGGATTTTACTCTCCACAAGTGCATAATAATACTTATCTCAGCGATGAGAATATAGTAGCTAATTTAGCTATATACAAGCAAGCCCTTGAGAATGCTCAAGATAGCTTGAGGAAGAGACATAACTCTCCTATGTATCGACATGCTAAGGATGATGTGAACCCGTAAGGTTATATAACCCCCAAACCCACACTCAATTTGTTTTTACACCCAAGAACTCCCAAAAATCAGATTCTTCACCCTTCTAAACCCGATGAATACTCAATCCACGAACCCGGAAGTATAAACACTCAAGAATGCCACAAAAGAAGCCTTCCTTTGATAAGTTTAGTAGTTCTATCAAGAACAAGTAGGTGAAACGAAATTTCACTCAAGTTTTGTATTAATTGATCAATGGTTCCATAAAATGACTTACAAATAAGTTTAAATAGAAAATGAAATATCTTGGAATAACCCTTAAAGCATGGGAAATGAAAACAAGCAAAGGAAGGTGTGATTTTGTTGACTAAGAAGCTTTGAACTCAATAAAAACGTGCAACACAATTGTCAAAGGAAGATAATACAATTGTCAAAGTAAGACAATAAATTGTCAAAGTAGAAAGCTTCTGGATACTTTGAAATAATTGACCATATCTTCCTCGTGTGGCCTTCAATGGATCTGATTCCAAATTGAAAGTTGAAGATAAGATCATGAGTTTTGAAAAGTCATACTTACACACCTCCAGAAACCTTACTGTTCAAACGTTATAAATTTCCAAAGTTATCCCTACGAATCAGCAGGTTGCCTCTTCCTTAATTTGAATTACATTCACTAAGGTTGGGCCCTCTTTTTGAAAGTCCATTCCTTCAATAGGCCTCCATGAACATGCCTGAATATAAATCCCTTGAATTAGCCCACTCAACGCATTTTTGAATTTCTTAGCACGTGCTCTTGTAACCTGCCCAATGGGAACTTGGATTGGATCCGCATTCCATGCCCTTGTGCTAGATAAAGTCTTCATCATTCCCCTCCTCTTGAAAAGGATTTGTCCTCAAATCAAGGTCATCACCTACACCAAAAGGACTTAAATAAAAAACATTGAATGTAGCACTTACATTATACTCACCGAGCAAGTCTAGCTTGTACGCATTATCATTGATGCGTTCCAGGACTTGAAAAGGACCATCCCCTCTAGGTAGTAGCTTGGATTTCCTCTGGGTCGAAAAGCGCTCCTTACGCATGTGCACCCAAACCCATTCTCCAGGTTCGAAGACCATCTGTCGTCGGCCCTTATTGGCTTGTTTTTTATATTTCTCCGTTCTTCGTTCGATGTTGACCTTTGCTTTCTCATGAATCTGCTTTACAAGTTCAGCTTTTCTTTTTCCATCTAAATTCACATGCTCAGACATTGGTAATGGTGATAAATCCAAAGGAGTTAAAGGATTAAAACCATAAACAATCTCAAATGGTGAAAATTTAGTAGCAGAGTGAACAGAATGATTAGAAGCAAACTCAACATGCGGTAAACATTCTTCCTATGTTTTAATGTTCTTTTTGATAATTGCACGCAACAAGGTAGATAAAGTCCTATTTACTACTTCTGTTTGACTGTCAATTTGAGGATGACAAGTAGTTGAAAACAACAACTTAGTTCCTAACTTAGCCCATAAGGTCTTCCAAAAATAACTTAAGAACTTAGTATCTTTATCAGAAACAATTGTTCTAGGCACGCCATGTAAGCAAACAATTTCTTTGAAGAACAAATCTGCAACATGTGAAGTATCATCAGTCTTGTGACATGGAATAAAATGTGCCATTTTAGAAAATCTATCCACGACAACAAATACGGAATCTCTTCCCCTTTTTGACCTAGGCAAACCTAATACAAAATCCATTGAAATATCAATCCAAGGTTTACTAGGAATTGGAAGTGGTGTATATAAGCCATGGGGTTTGTACTTGGGATTTCGCTCGCCTACATATGACACATCTACCACAAAGTCTCTCAACATCTTGTTTCATGTGTGGCCAATAGAAGTGTTCTTGCAGAACGGCTAAGGTTTTAGCTACCCCAAAGTGTCCCATTAGCCCTCCCCCATATGATTCTCTCACCAGCAAATCTCGCAAGGAACAATTTGGTATACACAATTTATTGTCTCGAAACAAGAAACCCTCATGTCTAAAATACTTACCACTGGCACTCTTTTTACAAGATACATAATCTTCACTAAAATCACAATCTAAAGGATATAAATCTTTAATATGCTCAAAACCAAGAATCTTAGCATCAAGAGTAGAGAGTAGAGTGTACCTTCGAGAAAGTGCGTCAGCAACGATGTTCTCCTTACCTTGTTTATATCGAATAACGTACGGAAATGTCTCAATGAATTCGACCCATCGTGCATGCCTCTTATTCAACTTGTGTTGGCTTTTAAGGTGTTTTAAGGACTCATGATCGGTGTGAATCACGAATTCTTTAGGCCACAAGTAATGTGGCCACGTCTATAAAGCCCGAACCAATGCATACAGCTCTTTATCATAAGTTGGGTAGTTTAAGGCTGTCCCACTTAGTTTCTTACTGAAGTAAACAATTGGTCGTCCTTCCTGTATTAATACTGCACCTATACCAATACCTGAAGCATCACATTCAATTTCAAATGTTTTATTAAAGTTAGGTAAAGACAATAAAGGGGCGTTGGTCAGCTTTTGCTTAATCAATTGAAACGCCTTCTCTTGTTCTTCTCCCCACTTGAATCCAACGTTCTTTTTTATTACTTCGGTAAGCGGTGCGGCCAATGAGCTAAAATCTTTCACAAACCGTCGGTAGAAACTAGCAAGTCCATGAAAACTTCTTACATTACCTACAGTTGTGGGACTCGACCACTCTTGAATTGCACATACCTTCTCCTCATCAACCTGTATACCCTGTGCACTCACAACAAATCCTAGAAACACAAGTTTATTGGTGCAAAAGGTGCACTTTTTCAGATTAGCAAACAACTTTTCTTTCCTGAGTACATCTAAGACAGATTTTAAATGCACTACATGTTCATCCAAGTTTTTACTATATATGAGAATATCATCAAAATAAACAACTACGAATTGTCCAATGAAAGCACGCAAAACATGGTTAATTAATCTCATGAAAGTACTAGGAGCATTTGTTAACCCAAAAGACATAACTAACCATTCATACAAACCATATTTTGTTTTAAACGCAGTTTTCCACTCATCACCTTCTTTCATTCTAATCTGATGGTATCCACTTTTTAAATCAACTTTAGAAAATACACAAGAACTATGCAATTCATCTAACATATCATCTAAGCGAGGAATAGGATGTCGATACTTTACCGTTATGTTGTTAACAGCTCAACAATCAACACACACTCTCCATGAGCCGTCCTTCTTAGGAACCAAAATAACTGGAACAGCACAAGGACTCATGCTTTCCTGAATATACCATTTTTTCATTAATTCATCAACCTGCCTTTGAAGCTTCTTTGTCTCCTCAGGGTTACTGCGATAGGCTGGTCGGTTTGGAATGGTTGTGCCGGGTACAAAATCAATTTAATGCTCAATCCCTCGAATCGGTGGCAAACCATCTGGAATTTTCTCGGGAAAAATATCATCAAATTCCTGCAAGAGAGACATAACAGAGCTAGGCAAAGAAGCCACAAGTTGGTTAACATTTAAACATTCTTCCTTATACATAAGTATAAGTATGGTTTTGTTGGACAACATCGCTCTTTTAACATCACCCGCTCTTGCATAAAAATTGGTTTTTCTCTCTTCTTTTCTTTCAATGGTCGTTTCTCTCTCTTTTTTCTCTTTCTTTTTTGTCTCGGCCTCCTTTTTTTTTGCTCTCATTTTCTTTTTCTCACTCTCTTGTTGCAACCTCAATTGATCCTCATAAATTTGTTGTGGTGTCATAGGAACTAGAGTGATTGTCATTTGGTTATGCACAAAAGAGTACTTGTTGGTGAAGCCATCGTGGCTAACACGTCGGTCAAAATGCCATGGTCGTCCTAGTAACAAGTGCCCTGTTGCATCGGAACTATATCGCATAACACGTTGTCTTCATATTTTTCGATTCGAAAAGAAATCATAACTTGTTTGTTCACCTTTACCTCACCACTATCGTTTAACCATTGCAACTTGTAAGGTCGGGGGTGTTTAATTATTGGCTAGCAACATTAGTACAACTACCACCATCTATTATCATACTACATACCTTGTTATTAACATGGCACCTAGTGTGGAAAATGTTTTCTCGTTGTACTTCTTCTTCTTTTTTTACTTGGACACTTAGCGCTCACCTTGCCACCAACATCTCTCCTTGGATAGCATATTCTTCATTATCAGCATCCTCCAATGGTGGCATAGAGTCGGTGTCTTCTTCATCATCTTCTGATTCGACCTCTCCATTATCTCGTATCACCATAACTCTTTTGTTCGGACATTGGCTAGCTATGTGACCCCTGCCTTGACACTTAAAACACTTAATATCACGATTACTAGAAGTGGAAGAATCAGATTTACCTTGATTTCCATTGTTTGTTGCTTCTGGCATTTGCTTGGCCTTAGGCTTCATCATTGGCTGCTTTTCATCTTTCTTTCAATGATTTGGTCTCCAAGCTGATGAACTAGAATTTTGGCTTGGACGTGTATTACCCATTCTTTTGAGCTGGTTCTCTATTTTTATTGCCATGTGAACCATGTCCTCCAACTCCACATAATGTTGCAATTTCACCACATTGGTAATTTCACGATTCAAACCTGCCAAGAACCTAGACATTGTAGCTTCCCGATCCTCCTCTACATTTGCTCGAATCATAGCGACCTCCATCTCCTTATAATATTCCTCCACACTTCGGTTGCCTTGTCGAAGACTTTGCAACTTGTTGTATAGCTCTCGATAGTAGTAGCTCGGAACTAATCGCTTCCTCATCACTGCTTTCATCTCCTCCCACGTCTCTATTGGATGCTCCCTATTTCTCCTCCTGTTCATCACCAATTGATCCCACCAAACAATAGCATATTCAGAAAATTCAATGGCAGCAAGTTTTACCTTCTTATTCTCGGAATAATTGTGGCAATCGAACACTAGCTCCACCTTCTTTTCCCATTCGAGATAAACCTCCGGATCATTTTTCCCTTGAAACGACGGAATCTTCATTTTGATACTACCCAAGTTATTATCTTCACGATTCCTAACTACCCCATTTTGACCCCGAAATCCTCTTCTCGGTACTCCTTCATGTCTACCTCCTCTAGGCCTATTTCTACCCATTTCAACTTCAGATTCGAAATCATCATCATCCCCACTTCTAAGCTCACGTTCTCTCTCAGATACATCTCCGAAAACACCACGCCTATTTTGTCTACCCAAGTTCAAAGGCTGTCCCCTTTGTATACGAGCTATAACCTTATCTTGTTGATCTATCCTATCTCTAATATCCCCAAAAACCACGTTCATTCGCTCGAATTGCTGCTGCATGGCCTTCAGAACAATGGACATGTTCTCCTCTCTAGGTTTTTTTTTTTTTGGATAATGTAAGTATATTAACCAAAGAGACAAAACAAAAGCAATGGGGCACACCCCAGCGAGAAGATCACAAGGTCAGACAAGGGACAGGCCCCCTACCAACCGAAACTTAAAAAACAGTAAAGCAATAAAAGCTAAGCACAAAACCTATCATAGGTTACAGCCAAAAGAACCCACCAAACCCCATAAAAGGCAAAACAAGCGAATTACAAAAAAATAGAATCAGATAAACCCCAAGACTGGTGGAGCCACCTATTAGTAGGAGAAGGCATCACACCAGATAAGGAATTAAGCCGCATACAAACATCTCTGACAATGGAACGAACAACCATGGTAACAGGTTTAGGCAACTCGCCATGCATCCTAGCATTCCGCTCACGCCAAATAGCATAAACAGCAGCCGCAAGCATAATACGCACCACCCACCCACGAAGTTGCCGACCGCGGAAATGGTAACACCAAAGAATAGTATCCTCCCAGCTCCGAGCACGCAGAGGTAATCTTCACTTCCTTAAAAGAGCAAACCAAACCTCGCAAGAATAAGAACAATAAAAAAAGAGATGAGGGACATCCTCACAACTCCCTCCACAAAACACACAACGAATAGCCGGAATCAAGCCATAAACAAGAAGCTTATCCTGAGTAGAAAGAGCACCCCTAATGGCCATCCAGAAGATGAAAGCATGTCTAGGAATTGATTTAGAATGCCAAACGGATCTAAACCAATCCACCGCTCGCTGCCGGGACCGAAGAGCCTCCCAAGCATTACGAATAGAGAAAGCCCCCCGAGAGTCCTCAACCCAACACAAAGTATCAGCTTGAGAGTTATTAGGCCTGAAAGAAGCAGGGATACCACTGATAATGTCCATCCAATTCCCGGTCAGGGAACGAGGCCAAGCCCAATCCCTCCCCTGAACAACATCCGCCACCCTAGCATGAAGACCAAAACCAGAATCATAAATATTCCGTCGCCCAAACACCTCCACCAAAGGACCCAACGGATGCCAATAATCAAACCAAAGAGAAATATCCTCCCCATTACCCACCCGAAACTGCATCAATCGCCGCACAAGACACCGAAGGCCTAGAATTTTCCTCCAACTCCACGAGCAATCCCCAGGGCACCTAACCTCCCACACATTCTTTCCCTTAAGCAGAGTAGATCTAACCCACGAGACCCAGACAAAAGACCTCAAATTGCTACAGACAGCCCACAAATGCTTACTTATGGCAGCTTTATTCCAACACTCAACGCTCTTAATACCGAGACCACCCTCTTCCTTTGGTAAACACACCGAAGACCATGCAACCTTTGCCCCACCTTTACCTAAATCTGAACCCTTCCAAAGAAAACTACGCAAAGTAGTTTCAACCTTAATCACCACTGACTTAGGCAAGATAAAAATGGAGGACCAATACACCTGAATAGAGAACAATACAGATTGAATGAGCTGAAGCCTCCCTGCAAAAGAAAGAACCCTACTAGTCCAACTCTTAACTCTCGCTACAATTCTGTCGACAAGAACCCTACAATCCACTGCCGTAAGCTTAGTAGAAATCAGAGGAACCCCAAGATATCTGACAGGTAATACCCCTTCCTGAAAACCAAGAATCCCAAGTAACTCTTGCTTAGTCTCAGAAGACACACCAGCCACAAAAAGATTGCTCTTGCTAGGATTAGGAATCAACCCAGAAAGAGCTTGGAACTGACCAAGGACAACATTAACTGCAGCAACTGACTCCCTCTCTGCCCTACAGAAAACCATAAGATCATCCGCAAAGCATAAATGCGAAATACCAATCTTTCCACACCGCCAATGGTATGCAAACTGACCCTCCTGCTCCATAATATGCATCAACCCCGAGAAGACCTCCATAGCCAGCACAAATAAATAAGGGGACATAGGATCCCCCTGCCTCAAACCTCGGCCACTAGCAAAGAAACCATTCAACTCGCCATTGATTGAAATCGAGAAACGGGGAGTGGAAATGCACTCAGAAATCCAAGTTATCATCTGCTCTGGGAAGCCTAAAATCTGTAAACTAGCCACTAAGAAATCCCACCGCACAGAATCATAAGCTTTCATTAAATCTACCTTCAGCGCACACCTAGGATGACCCCCATCACGATGATAGTTCCTTAACAATTCCTGCGACAGTAATATATTATCACTAATCCTCCTACCAGCAACGAAGGCCGACTGAAAAGGACTAACAACATCAGGCAGCACCATCTGAACTCGATTCGCAATAATTTTGGCAATGCATTTGTAGATAGTGTTACAACACGAAATAGGCCTAAAATCCCCAACCTTAGAAGGATTAGGAACCTTAGGAATAAGAGCAACCACAGTAGCATTCACTTGCTTGAGCAATCTCCCGGAGCTAAAAAATGAACGAATAGCACGAAGAAAATCATCACCAACAACAGACCAAGCTTTCTTGAAGAAAGTAGTATTATACCCATCCGGACCAGGAGCTTTATTATCTTTTAAAGAGAACAAAACTCCTACTACATTAGCATTCACTAGGCTCCTCCACATGATTACCATGCTCATCGGTAAGAGATAATACCTTACTCCTACTACATCTTTGTCTCATCGATCGAAAAAAGAACTTAAAATTGCTATCTCCCAAATTAATCCACTGAACCCGGGACTTTTGTCTCAAAAAACTCTCTTCATCTCTACTCAAATCACCATAAAGCTTCACCAACCGAGACTCCTCCCCATGTAAAGAAATGTTCGTAGGCTGCCTCTGAATATCCCATTGCACAGACTCTAAATCATGCTTAGCTTGCTGCACCCTAGAAGACAAGTCAGAATAACACTCCCTATTAAGTTTCTTAAGCTCCACTTTCAATCTTTTTAGCTTCTTACATAGCTGAAACATAGGAGACCCATCCACCCTTTCCGCCCAAACTCGATCCACCAAGGATAAAAATTCTGGATGATCCGCCCAGAAATCAAAAAACTTAAAAGGCACCCGTCGCCGAGGGAGATCCACAATCTTAACAATCATAGGAGAGTGATCAGAAACACTGGAAGGAAGAAAATGCGCCTCAGAACCTCGAAATGCAATATCCCACTTCAAATTGACCAAAGCTCGATCTAACTTTCGAAGAATAGGATCAACCGTACGATGATTAGACCATGTATAGAAGCACCCATTAAATCGCAGATCATCCAACCCAGACTCAGCTAAACAATTAGAAAAGTCGTCTTTCCAATGTGGCCAAGAATTGGATCCTCCAACACTCTCAACCGAAGACTTAATAGCATTAAAGTCACCCATCACAATCCAAGCACTATTCTCCCATTCCACTCCGCGCGCCACTAAATCAGCCCACAACGCCTCCCTACGAACATTACAATTATCACCGTACACTATCGATATCATACACTCCCAAGTAGAATCAACAGAAGAAACTCTACAATGGATAACTTGTTCAGAAGATCCGACAACCAAAACAGTAACATCGAACGGATTCCAACAAACCCAAATCCTCCCCAAAAAGGAAAAATTATAATTGCACTCCACCTTCCAAGACCGGTCAATGGTCTTAAGAATAACATCTTTATTTTTCTCCAGAACTTTCGTTTCCACTAAACCACACAAAGACAATTTCTCATCTTTAATCAAATTGCGAACCTCTCTTTGCTTCAAAGGGTCATTAAGACCCCTAATATTCCAGCACCCAAAAATCATAATAAATATACAAAGATAAGAATAAACCCCTACAAATCTATCTCCACTTACCCCCCTTAGGGGATGAGTGCTTCTTATTCTTCTTACCCTTACTACTAGAACCTTTCTTCTTCTTTTTCTTTTCCAGAGAATCTTTAAATTTTGAAGCCAAAGCATTACGAGGAGGACTAGAATCACTACCATCCTCACTATGACCAGCCTCATCCTTATCACAAAGAGCATCTCCATCATCACAAAGAGCATCCCTGTCATCAACATAACCATTAGCCCCATCCTTACAAAGAACAGCCCCTGCATCACAAACAGTGTACAGAATTGCTAAAGGAGTACCCTCTTCCGTTACTTCCAAATTCAGAGTATGGTCATTGCCCTCCATTGGCACTAAATTAAGATGATTATCAATATTTTCCACAAGCGGAACACTAGCACTGTTCCCCATAGTAGATAATTCTCCACCCTTGTTCTTTTTTTTAACCTCAACCCAAACCGGTCGTTTAGGCCCCAACGAGTCTTCTTGCCTCTTCTTCATATCATGAACATCAACCCCTCTATTTCCTGTAACCAGATTCATATTGTCACCCAAATCTTGAACACTTGGTTTACATATACCCGACTCATGCCCAAACACCTTACAAATATTACACCTAGAAGGAAGCCACTCATAAACAGCATAAATAGTTTTCCACTCCCCATTAGCACATTGAATATCAAACTCATTAATGACATCCTTCGAAGCATCAACCTCAACACACACACGAGCAAAGCTAAGACGTTTCCTAGCTAATGTAATGTGATCGGCATGTAATGGAATGCCCAAAGCACTAACTGCAAAACTCAGGCCCTTAGAAGTCCAATATTCAAAAGGTAGATTATAAAGTTTAACCCATACAGGAATATTGCGTAACTCATCTTTAGACAAGGATAAAGAACCCTTTTTCATTATCCAAAAAAAACTAGGCTGCCACCTTTTAAGAACAAGCAATTTATTCACTATATGCCATGGACCTTTTTCAAGAACTTCACAAGCATGGTCAAGACTATCAAACTTGAAAATAAAGAACCCTTGTTCCGAAGATAAGACTTCTTTAAGGCCAAACCTACCCCAAATTTTATGAACTATTGAATTCACTACGGGGAATGGAATTCGCTTATCCACAAAGTACTATATCAAGGAAGTTCTCCATTCTTCACTTCCCTCAATAGCTACCTCAACCGGAGGGCTAACTTTAATTCTTCCATTTTCTTCAGTAGGTTTAAAATATTGTAAGGATTCAAAGGTAGAAGATCGTACCTCACAAGCAATAGGAGAAGAATTCTGGACAGCCTTAGCATAAGATGGTTTCAGCCCTTGATCATGCATGGAAGAAGGTGTTGAAAATGGTCCAAGATCAGCCCCTCCTTGTCCAAAGCTACCAAGACCCGAAATTGAGCCCAAAGCACTCGATTTCGGCCCAATTACACCCACATCAGACCCAAAATGCAAGTTACCAAGCTTTTCCTTTCTATTATCATCTCTTGCAAGCCCAACTCCACCATAATTCGAAGGTGATTCAATAACATTAATCCTTGGCCCATCTAATTTTGTAGAATCAGCCCCATTAGCTCCAATTTCGTGCCCAACATTACCAATACCCGAAATTGAACCCAAAGCACCACATTTTGACTCTATTACCCCCATTCCTTGCAGAATACTTTTATTTAGTGGAGGAAGGTCATCAACAACCACCTTCCTTTGACAATTTTGGCCATTAATGTCAATATTAGCATCCTTATGTTGAAAAAATCCGCCCATGAGAATCATCCATCCTTTGAATTATTTGCCCCTTGCATATGTCTCCAACCACCACTTGAAAATTGTGTCCATTATTATCTCTATGCAACACCTCATTCAACAAGTCTTCACCCTTGTCTCCAATGTCAACCACACCTATCTTCTTGTCCAATCCCGAAATAGTTGAAAGACAACCAATTCTTCCTTTGGAGACAGCTCCTACTCCATCACAATTATCATCCATTTCAAGAGACCTACTACTTACACCAAAAGAGACATTTTTCATTGCACCACCATTACCAAATTCAGTTTTAACAACTCCAGCTGAAGCTTTATCATGACAGCCCTTCATACCATTGAATTTTAAAGAAGAAACATGGTTGCCATCCTTCATACCACCATCAACAATAGAGGGCATATCATGGCAGCCCTTCATTACCCCTTCATGACAGCTCTTTATCCCATTGATCATCAAAGAAGAAGAAGAAACATGGTCTCCATCCTTCTTGACACCACCATCTATAGATGATATATCATGACAGCCCATGACTAGCCCTTCATGATAACCATTCACTCCATTGGAACTCAAAGAAGAAACATGGTCTCCACCCTTCTTCACACCACCATCAGCTATATGATAGCCCTTCATTCCATTTGAGATCAAAGAAGAAACATGGTCTCCATCCTTCTTCACACCACCAGCAGTAGGATTTTGGGTTTGATCTACCAAAACCCTACATCCCTTCATTCCATTGGTTGAAGACAAGTTGCAGCTCGAATTAGCCTTCATTCCATTGGTTGAAGACAATTTGCAGCTCGAATTAGCCTTAAAACCACCAAGATTGGCCACATTAAAATCATCCATAGCAGAAAAGCAAACTAAAACTTCTAATAAATTAAAGAAAACGGACCAGCAAACCTAAAACTAAAGAAGAACGAAAATTGAGCTTGTAATCATCAAAAGAAATCAATAATGATCCCGAAGAGAGAATAGAAAAAAATTAAGAAGAACACTCAAAAAATTCTAGAGAGAAGGCAGAGCATTTTCTCTCTCTAAAACCCTCATTGAAAGTGTTGGTGATTCCATCACGATGATTCCTCTCTAGGTGCTGAATCACTTTGGATCGACATTATAGAAAGCTGCAATGAAAGAGTTAGAAAGAAAATCCTCACAATCCTCACGTGCTTGCACTCAAGATACCACTCCACTCGTGTTTCACTCTAATAGGCTTTTCTCAATACTGTGCTCACACTCTCTTGCATTTTTCCACTCTTTGTTTTCACCCTCAAGTCCTATAAGAACTAATTGAACTTAACAAAGAAGAAGTAACCAATGTAAGAATATTCCAACCAACAAAAACCCCTACGAACATCTTTGAAGGTGAACTCTCTAGAATTTTTTGAGTGTTCTTCTTGATTTTTTTTCTATTCTCTCTTTGGGATCATTATTGATTTCTTTTGATGATTACAAACTCAATTTTCGTTCTTCTTTAGCTTTAGGTTTGTTGGTCATTTTCTGGGCAGTTTTTTAGCTTGTTTTGTGCCATGGTATGCTTGTGATTTTGGGTTGGGTTTATGATCTTCATCTTCCTCTTGGTGATCACGAGCTCATCTCCCTCTCTTTTAGTGTTATTTTGCTGGTCCATTTTCCCTTATTTTCTGGGCAGTTCTAGATTGCTTGTTTGCCATGGTGGATGATTCTACTTTGGCCAATCTTGTGACTGATTTTGCTTGTGATTTTGAGCTGCGTTTTGTCTTTATTGTTGGGTGGTGATCATCATCTTCTTCTTGTTATATTGGTTGGAGCCATGGTTGGTGGTTCTTTAGCTGCTGGTGATGTAAAGAAGAGTGGTATGAAGAGTGGAGACATTGTTTCCGGGTGTTGCGTGTCTACAAAACTTGTTCCTTCGAATTTGCCTCATGGTATTGGTGCTGTAGAAGGAAGAAGTCCGAATTTGGGTGAGAATTGCTCAAAGGATGGTTGTTTTGCTACTGTTTCGGGATTGCAATCAAATAAAACAACACATGATAGGCATGGAGCTGTTGGTTGTGTAAATGGGATTGAATCCAAGCATGATGATGTTCTTCATGGGGTGTTGCATGATGAGGAAGATGAAAATCTGGATTTGGGTGAAGGTAGAAATATGGTTTTGGGTGAAAACCATGTGAAGGCTGGTTGTCTCTCAACAATTTCGGGATTGGACAAGAAGAAAGCTATGGTTGACAATGATGAAAAGAGTGAAGACTTGTTGCATGAGATCATGTGCAATGGGCAATTAATTCAAATGATGAATGATTCTCATGGACAAGTTTTTCAAAATAAGGTGGCTAGTATTGACCTTAATAGCCAAAATTGTCAAAGGAAGGTGGTTGGTGATGACTTTCCTTCACTAAATAATACTAGTCAGCAAGGAATGGGGGTAATAGAGTCAAATTTTGGTGCTTTGGGCTCAATTTCGGGTATTGGAGCTAATGGGACTGATTCCACAAAATTAGATGGGCCAAGGATTAATGTTATTGAATCACCTTCGAATTATGGTGGATTTGGGCTTGCAAGAGATGATCATAGAAAGGAAAAGCTTGGTAACTTGCATTTTGGGTCTGAGGTGGGCGTAATTGGGCCGAAATCGAGTGCTTTGGGTTCAATTTCGGGTCTTGGTAGCTTTGGACAAGGAGGGGCTGATCTTGGACCATTTTCAACACCTTCTTCCATGCATGATCAAGGGCTGAAACCATCTTATGCTAAGGCTGTCCAGAATTCTTCTCCTATTGCTTGTGAGGTACGATCTTCTACCTTTAAATCCTTACAATATTTTAAACCAACTGAAGAAAATGGAAGAATTAAAGTTAGCCCTCCGGTTGAGGTAGCTATTGAGGGAAGTGAAGAATGGAGAACTTCCTTGATAGGGTACTTTGTGGATAAGAGAATTCCTTTCCCCGTAGTGAATTCAGTAGTTCATAAAATTTGGGGTAGGTTTGGCCTTAAAGAAGTTTTATCTTCGGAACAAGGGTTCTTTATTTTCAAGTTTGATAGTCTTGACCATGCTTGTGAAGTTCTTGAAAAAGGTCCATGGCATATAGTGAATAAATTGCTTGTTCTTAAACGGTGGCAGCCTAGTTTATCCTTGTCTAAAGATGAGTTACGCAATATTCCTGTATGGGTTAAACTTTACAATCTTCCGTTTGAATATTGGACTTCAAAGGGCCTGAGTTTTGTAGTTAGTGCTTTGGGCATTCCATTGCATGCTGATCACATTACATTAGCTAGGAAACGTCTTAGCTTTGCTCGTGTGTGTGTTGAGATTGATGCTTCGAAGGATGTCATTAATGAGTTTGATATTCAATGTGCTAATGGGGAGTGGAAAACTATTTATCCTGTTTATGAGTGGCTTCCTTCTAGGTGTAATATTTGTAAGGTGTTTGGGCATGCGCCGGGTATATGTAAACAAAGCGTTCAAGATTTGGGTGACAATGTGAATATGGTTACCGGAAATGGAGGGGTTGATGTTCATGATATGAAGAAGAGGCACGAAGACTCGTTGGGGCCTAAACGACCGGTTTGGGTTGAGGTTAAAAAAAAGAACAAGGGTGGAGAATTATCTACTATGGGGAATAGTGCTAGTGTTCCGCTTGTGGAAAATGTTGATAATCCTCTTAATTTAGTACCAATGGAGGGCAATGACCATACTCTGAATTTGGAAGTAATGGAAGAGGGTACTCATTTAGCAATTTTGGACACTGTTTGTGATGCAGGGGCTGCGCTTTGTAAGGATGGGGCTAATGGTTATGTTGATGACAGGGATGCTCTTTGTGATGATGGGGGTGCTATTTGTGGTAATGATGAGGCTGGTCATGGTGAGGATGGTAGTGATTCTAGCCCTCCTCGTAATGCTTTGGCTTCAAAAGTTAAGGATTCTCTGGAAAAGAAAAAGAAGAAGAAAGGTTCCAGTAGTAAGGGTAAGAAGAATAAGAAGCACTCCTCCCCTAAGGGGGGTAAGTGGAGATAGATTTGTGGGGGTTCTTCTTATCTTTGTATATTTATTATGATTTTTGGGTGCTGGAATATTAGGGGTCTTAATGACCCTTTGAAGCAAAGAGAGGTTCGCAATTTGATTCAAGATGAGAAATTGTCTTTGTGTGGTTTAGTGGAAACGAAAGTTCTGGAGAAAAATAAAGATGTTATTCTTAAGACCATTGACCGGTCTTGGAAGGTAGAGTGCAATTATAATTTTTCCTCTTTGGGGAGGATTTGGGTTTGTTGGAATCCGTTCGATGTTACTGTTTTGGTTGTCGGATCTTCTGAACAAGTTATCCATTGTAGCGTTTCTTCTGTTGATTCTACTTGGGAGTGTATGATTTCGATTGTGTACGGTGATAATTGTAATGTTCGTAGGGAGGCGTTGTGGGCTGATTTAGTGGCGCGCGGAGTGGAATGGGAGAATAGTGCTTGGATTGTGATGGGTGACTTTAATGCTATTAAGTCTTCGGTTGAGAGTGTTGGAGGCTCCAATTCTTGGCCTCATTGGAAAGATGACTTTTCTAATTGTTTAGCTGAGTCTGGGTTGGATGATCTGCGATTTAATGGGTGCTTCTATACTTGGTCTAATCATCGTACGATTGATCCTATTCTTCGAAAGTTAGATAGAGCTTTGGTCAACTTGAATTGGGATATTTCCTTTCGAGGTTCAGAGGCGCATTTTCTTCCTTCTAGTGTTTCTGATCACTCTCCTATGATTGTTAAGATTGTGGATCTCCCTCGGCGATGGGTGCCTTTTAAGTTTTTTGATTTCTGGGCGGATCATCCAGAATTTTTATCCTTGGTGGATCGGGTTTGGGCGGACAGGGTGGATGGGTCTCCTATGTTTCAGCTATGTAAGAAGCTAAAAAGATTGAAAGTAGAGCTTAAGAAACTTAATAGGGAGTGTTATTCTGACTTGTCTTCTAGGGTGCAGCAAGCTAAACATGATTTAGAGTCTGTGCAATGGGATATTCAGAGGCAGCCTAATAACTCTCAAGCTGATACTTTGTGTTGGGTTGAGGACTCTCGGGGGGCTTTCTCTATTCGTAATGCTTGGGAGGCTCTTCGGTCCCGGCAGCCAGCGGTGGATTGGTTTAGGTCCGTTTGGCATTCTAAATCAATTCCTAGACATGCTTTCATCTTCTGGTTGGCCATTAGGGGTGCTCTTTCTACTCAGGATAAGCTTCTTATTTATGGCTTGATTCCGGCTATTCGTTGTGTGTTTTGTGGAGGGAGTTGTGAGGATGTCCCTCATCTCTTTTTTGATTGTTCTTATTCTTGCGAGGTTTGGTTTGCTCTTTTAAGGAAGTGCAGATTACCTCTGCGTGCTCGGAGCTGGGAGGATACTATTCTTTGGTGTTGCCATTTTCGCGGTCGGCAACTTCGTGGGTGGGTGGTACGTATTATGCTTGCGGCTGCTGTCTATGCTATTTGGCGTGAGCGGAATGCTAGGATGCATGGCGAGTTACCTAAACCTGTTACCATGGTTGTTCGTTCCATTGTCAGAGATGTTTGTATGCGTCTTAATTCCTTATCTGGTGTGATGCCTTCTCCTACTAATAGGTGGCTCCACCAGTCTTGGGGTTTATCTGATTCTATTTTTTTGTAATTCGCTTGTTTTGCCTTTTATGGGGTCTGGTGGATTCTTTTGGTTGTACCTATGACAGGGTTTGTGCTTAGCTTTTATTGCTTTGCTGTTTTTTGAGTTTCGGTTGGTAGGGGGCCTGTCCCTTGTCTGACCTTGTGATCTTCTCGCTGGGGTATGCCCCTTTGCTTTTGTTTTGTCTCTTTGGTTAATATACTTACATTATCCAAAAAAAAAAGCCTACGAACGCTTCTTTACATGAGGAGGAGTCTCGGTTGGTGAAGCTTTATGGTGACTTGAGTAGAGATGAGGAGAGTTTTTTGAGACAAAAGTCCCGGGTTCAGTGGATTAATTTGGGAGATAGGAATTCTAAGTTCTTTTTTCGATCGATGAGACAAAGATGTAGTAGGAGTAAGGTATTATCTCTTACCGATGAGCATGGTAATCGTGTGGAGGAGCCTAGTGAAGTTAAATCAACGGTGGTGAACTTCTTTGAGACACTGCTGAGACAGCCTGCTGGATGCCCTAGGATTGACCTTGATTTAGTGAGGCGGGCTCTCCCGAAACGTATTTCTGGTGATCAGTGTGCTACCTTGGGTAGAGAGGTTAGTGATGTTGAAATTAAGGTAGTTTTGTTCTCTTTAAAAGATAATAAAGCTCCTGGTCCGGATGGGTATAATGCTACTTTCTTCAAGAAAGCTTGGTCTGTTGTTGGTGATGATTTTCTTCGTGCTATTCGTTCGTTTTTTAGCTCCAGGAGATTGCTCAAGCAAGTGAATGCTACTGTGGTTGCTCTTATTCCTAAGGTTCCTAATCCTTCTACGGTTGGGGATTTTAGGCCTATTTCGTGTTGTAACACTATCTACAAATGCATTGCCAAAATTATTGCGAATCGTGTTCAGATGGTACTGCCTGATGTTGTTAGTCCTTTTCAGTCGGCCTTCGTTGCTGGTAGGAGGATTAGTGATAATATATTACTGTCGCAGGAATTGTTAAGGAACTATCATCGTGATGGGGGTCATCCTAGGTGTGCGCTTAAGGTAGATTTAATGAAAGCCTATGATTCTGTGCGGTGGGATTTCTTAGTGGCTATTTTACAGATTTTAGGCTTCCCGGAGCAGATGATAGCTTGGATTTCTGAGTGCATTTCTACTCCCCGTTTCTCTATTTCTATCAATGGCGAGTTGAATGGTTTCTTTAATAGTAGCCGAGGTTTGAGGCAGGGGATCCTATGTCCCCTTATTTATTTGTGCTGGCTATGGAGGTCTTCTCGGGGTTGATGCGTATTATGGAGCATGAGAGTCAGTTTGCGTACCATTGGCGGTGTGGGAAGATTGGTATTTCGCATTTATGCTTTGCGGATGATCTTATGGTTTTCTGTAGGGCAGAGAGGGAGTCAGTTGCTGCAGTTAATGTTGTCCTTGGTCAGTTCCAAGCTCTTTCTGGGTTGATTCCTAATCCTAACAAGAGCAATCTTTTTGTGGCTGGTGTGTCTTCTGAGACTAAGCAAGAGTTACTTGGGATTCTTGGTTTTCAGGAAGGGGTATTACCTGTCAGATATCTTGGGGTTCCTCTGATTTCTACTAAGCTTAAGGCAGTGGATTGTAGGGATCTTGTTGACAGGATTGTAGCGAGAGTTAAGAGTTGGACTAGTAGGGTTCTTTCTTTCGCAGGGAGGCTTCAGCTCATTCAATCTGTATTGTTCTCTATTCAGGTGTATTGGTCCTCCATTTTTATCTTGCCTAAGTCAGTGGTGATTAAGGTTGAAACTACTTTGCGTAGTTTTCTTTGGAAGGGTTCAGATTTAGGTAAAGGTGGGGCCAAGGTTGCATGGTCTTCGGTGTGTTTACCAAAGGAAGAGGGTGGTCTCGGTATTAAGAGCGTTGAGTGTTGGAATAAAGCTGCCATAAGTAAGCATTTGTGGGCTGTCTGTAGCAATTTGAGGTCTTCTGTCTGGGTCTCGTGGGTTAGATCTACTCTGCTTAAGGGAAAGAATGTGTGGGAGGTTAGGTGCCCTGGGGATTGCTCGTGGAGTTGGAGGAAAATTCTAGGCCTTCGGTGTCTTGTGCGGCGGTTGATGCAGTTTCGGGTGGGTAATGGGGAGGATATTTCTCTTTGGTTTGATTATTGGCATCCGTTGGGTCCTTTGGTGGAGGTGTTTGGGCGAAGGATTATTTATGATTCTGGTCTTGGTCTTCATGCTAGGGTGGCGGATGTTGTTCAGGGAAGGGATTGGGCTTGGCCTCGTTCCCTGACCGGGAATTGGATGGACATTATTAGTGGTATCCCTGCTTCCTTCAGGCCTAATAACTCTCAAGCTGATACTTTGTGTTGGGTTGAGGACTCTCGGGGGGCTTTCTCTATTCGTAATGCTTGGGAGGATCTTCAGTCCCGGCAGCCAGCGGTGGATTGGTTTAGGTCCGTTTGGCATTCTAAATCAATTCCTAGACATGCTTTCATCTTCTGGTTGGCCATTAGGGGTGCTCTTTCTACTCAGGATAAGCTTCTTATTTATGGCTTGATTCCGGCTATTCGTTGTGTGTTTTGTGGAGGGAGTTGTGAGGATGTCCCTCATCTCTTTTTTGATTGTTCTTATTCTTGCGAGGTTTGGTTTGCTCTTTTAAGGAAGTGCAGATTACCTCTGCGTGCTCGGAGCTGGGAGGATACTATTCTTTGGTGTTGCCATTTCCGCGGTCGGCAACTTTGTGGGTGGGTGGTGCGTATTATGCTTGCGGCTGCTGTCTATGCTATTTGGCGTGAGCGGAATGCTAGGATGCATAGCGAGTTACCTAAACCTGTTACCATGGTTGTTCGTTCCATTGTCAGAGATGTTTGTATGCGTCTTAATTCCTTATCTGGTGTGATGCCTTCTCCTACTAATAGGTGGCTCCACCAGTCTTGGGGTTTATCTGATTCTATTTTTTTGTAATTCGCTTGTTTTGCCTTTTATGGGGTCTGGTGGATTCTTTTGGTTGTACCTATGACAGGGTTAGTGCTTAGCTTTTATTGCTTTGCTGTTTTTTGAGTTTCGGTTGGTAGGGGGCCTGTCCCTTGTTTGACCTTGTGATCTTCTCGCTGGGGTATGCCCCTTTGCTTTTGTTTTGTCTCTTTGGTTAATATACTACATTATCCAAAAAAAAAAACCCCTACGAAATACTACAATACAACCAGAATATATATATATATTTGGATAAAGATTCTTTCGTTTTTTTTTTGGATAATGAGCACAACTTACAACACACCCTAGAATAGTCAACAAAGAAAACTTAGGATACAAGCACGAATTTGTGTAGAACTCAAAGAAATCTTAGGATACAAGTAGAATTTGTGTAGAAGTATTGTTCTAATTTTTTTTTTATTATTTTAATATAATCAATACACAAAATCTTCAAGAAGAACAAGCAAACAATAAAATGCAGAAGCTATGAATTAAAAGGATGAAAATTCAAAGATAAATCAAACCTAATTTTAGAACTTTGGCTCTGATACCAAATGATGTGAATCCGTAACGTTATATAACCCCCAAACCCATACGCAATTTGTTTTTATCCCAAAAATTAGATTCTTCACCCTTCTAGAGCCCAGCAAAACTACTCAACAGTCAAAAAAGAAATCCTTGCGATTTTACTTTCTGTTTCGAAGTTTCAAAGCGATTTACTAAATCAAAAGTTTTTGATTAGGGTAGATTGGAAATATGCAAAAGAAATTTGAAAAAGGATGTTAAAAACCTAGCCTCTAAACAAATCTTTGCTAGGTGGCAAGCAATTCTTTCCATCTTTGATTTTGACATTGAGTTCATTAAAGGCGAGAATAACTCCTTGTCTGATTTTCTAACCAGAGAATTCTTGCAGGGCTCCAAAGAGAACTCAGGAAGTTGCTCATCTAAGCAGCACTAAAAGAGTTTCTGCAGATTCTACCTCCTTTAATCCTAAAAGGATGGACGATGGGTACAAGCGTACCATTAGGACGCTTGCCTCTTTTATTGAAGCTGAGCACTGGGGATCAGACTTAGAATTAATTGCTCAAATCTATCTTCGAGACCATCTATCTCCTTCCATTGATTCTCAAAAATCAAGACAATGGTTTGAGACTATTTTGATGGAAACAGGCTGTGCTAGAATCACCCACTACTACAAAAGTAACAAGCAAATCAGTTACTCTAAGTTGATCATCCTGGATGTATTTTCTCATCAGGATTGGGGTGATAATCTTTTCAGCAAATAGAAGTTTAAAGATTCAAGAGCTCATCCTAGCTCTTACAACTTCTTTGACTATGTTCAAGCCTGGAATGAAGTCCTGAATTACCAGAACATAAGTTATGGTCATAGCTGGTTCATCAAGCTTTCCATCACTACTAAAGATTTCAGTAGGGTTCCTATCCCTTGCTGGTTTCAGCAGTGGTTATTACAGTATGGAATCGTTGGTGATACTCTTCCAGAATCTGTACTGGAAGCTTCTAATAAATTTTACCAGTATAACCAGAAGAAAGTTCCTATAGAACTCTCCTTCCTTTATTTCCTGGTTCTATATCAAGTTCCATGGTTATTAAAGTGGGAGTATCAGTTCAATGAAGATCCATTCAGTCTTAAAGCAGAAAAAGGTATTACTCCAGCTTTTCTACGGGTCTTCTACACTCGATGGTGGCAAAAGTATCCAGTTGAAGATTTCTATGCTAGAACCTTCAACCTTATTACTCTTTTTCCACCTAAGCGATTATTTGAACGCCTTAATGAAAAGGCCATAGAAAATGAGGTTATGTCTACCTCCTCCTCATCCAAAGAAGAAAAGGAAGTTTTGTCCTTAGCTAGGACATTACTTAAAGAGGGAAGAACATCACCAGCCACAATTAAAAGCAAACTAACTAGCTGTGTGATTCGACCTACTCAAGTGGATGAAAATGAAGACTCTGAAGGAATGTCCTTTGGTAGTTTTCACCCATGTGAGGCTGGATACAGCCAGGATTCTATGGATGATGTGTACGATGATGAGCACAATCCAGATCCCTATAAAGTTTAAGATTCCTCACAAATAAGGTCCATCTCGACTCCATTACCTTTATGTCAAGGTGTTAAGGACACGAAACCTTAGTGGGCATCTTCCTGTCATCATCACCTTTATTTTACTTTGCTTTAGTAAAAGTTATTTTTTCTTTATGCAAAGTTATTTGTTTGTTATGATAATTGGCATGCTTTATTAAAATAGAGGTCATTTCATGATCTACTTTATTAAAGTTGTTTGTTTTTTGTAATCATGGAAATCATTCAAATATTTCCTCAATCCTATCCTTAGAGCATGCTCTCCCTATAAAAGGGTATGACACATCTTTGGTTAAGCATCTTGAAAATTATCTTGATCTATTTCCTATAGTTTGTATAATCTTTCCCCTCCTGTAATCTTTCCTCTCTTAATGTAAGATACAGTTTTCTTCTTCAATTTTCTTTCTTTACTTTTATTTTCCGCATTCTTATTTTATTTTTTTAGCTTTCTTACTCTGAATTTCATACTCAGTGTTAGTATGCTCTAAGCTCGCAGACATAGTCTGATCTTGCTTATCAGAAAGCATACGGTAATGGTATCAGAGACTATCAAAATTTTATCAAGGGGGCTACAGTGGTTATGTTTGATAATTCATTGTCTTTTTTGAAAAATAATCTTAGATCCTTAGAAGAAGCTATTAACCTTTGTCGTTGGTTTTTGGGTAATGCTAAAAGTAGTGAGGAATACCTTGCTTGGCTTGAAATTCTAGAATCTTTTGAGTCTTCAAAACATAGATGTCAAATAGAGATTGAAGCTAAGGTGTCAAGAATTTGAAGTTGTTATTCGAAGTGATTTTGATCCGGTTTTTCTAGACGCAATATTGGTCAAGGTGTTTTTGTTACGAGGTCTGCAGGCCGTTAGCCGTTTAGCCAGAGCAGGCGTTGAGGCGTTGTTGCCGCTTAACAGTTTTCAGTTACACAGACACCAATACAATGTCTAGTTTGATTAGATCTTTGTCATCTAGGATGGCTTCTACTTCTTCTTCCACTTCATCTTCTTCTTCATTTGTTCCTCTATCGTCTAAGAAGAATAAAGAGATGATAGAAATTTCAAACGTAGAGCAAAGTCTCCACAACTGGAGCATCCCTAAAGTCTCTGCTTCTTCAATATATAAATCTTCATCTTTTAGTTTTAAAAGTAAATATTTTATTAAAACTATTAAAGAAACTATTTATGTATCCAGAGATAGTACTCAGATAAATCTCCTACCCAAGAGCTTCTTAGATATACATAAAAAGGAGTTGACGAAGACTTATCTAGCACAAGGGCATGGAATGCGGATCCAATCCAAGTTCCCGTTGGGCCAGTTACAAGAGCACGTGCTAAGAAATTCAAAAATGCGTTGAGTGGGCTAATTCAAGGGATTTGGGTTCAGGCATGTTCATGGAGGCCCATTGAAGGAATGGACTTGCAAAAGGAGAGCCCAACCTTAGTGAATGTAATTCAAGTTAAGGAAGAGACAACTTGCTGATTCGTAGGGATAATTTTGGAAATTCATAACGTTTGAACGGTTAGGTTTTTGGAGATGTGTGAGTAGGACTTTTCAAAGATCGTGATCTTATCTTCAACTTTGAATTTGGAATTAGATCCATTAGAGGTCGCACGAGGAAGATATGGTCAGATATTTCAAAGTGTCCAGAAGCTTCCTACTTTGACAATTTGTTATCTTATTTTGACAATTGAGTTAGCTTTTGTTAAATTCAAAAACATCAAGCTTGGAGTGTTGTGTTTTGTCAACAAAGTCATTAAATGAAACCTTCCTTTACTTAGTTTCGTTTCCCATGCTTGGAGGGTTGTTCCAAGACATTTGATTTTCTATTTAAACTAATTTGTAAGTCATTTTATAGATCATTGAGCAATTAATACAAAACTTGAGTGAGAATTCGTTTCACTTACTTGTTCTTGATAGAACTACTGGACTTATCAAATGAAGGCTTCCTTTGTGGCGTTCTTGAGTGTTTATACTTCTGGGTTCGTGGATTGAGTATTCATCGGGTCTTGAAGGGTAAAGAATCTGATTTTTGGAGTTCTTGGGCGTAAAACAAATTGAGTGTGGGTTTGGGGGTTATATAACCTTACGGGTTCATATCATTTGGTATCAGAGCCAAAGTTCCAAAATTAGGTTTGATTTATCTTTGAATTTTCGTCCTTTTAATTCATAGCTTCTGCATTTTAATATTTACTCTTGTTCTTGCTTGTTCTTTTTGAAGATTTTGTGTATTGATTATATTAAAATTCAAAAAAAAAAAAAAAATTAGAACAAGACTTCTACACAAATTCTGCTTGTATCCTAAGATTTCTTTGAGTTTTACACAAATTCGTGCTTGTATCCTAAGATTTCTTTGAGTTCTACACTATTCTAGGTTGTGTTGTGAGTTGTGTTCATTATCCAAAAAAAAAAAATCATTATCCAAAAAAATATATATATATTCTGGTTGTGTTGTTATTTCGTGGGGTTTTTTTGTTGGTTGGAATATTCATACATTGGTTGTTTCTTCTTTGTTAAGTTCAATTAGTTCTTATAGGACTTGAGGGTGAAAATAAAGAGTGGAAAAAGGCAAGAGAGTGTGAGCACAGCATCGAGAAAAGCCTATTAGAGTGAAACACGAGTGGAGTGGTATCTTGAGTGCAAACACGTGAGGATTGTGAGGATTTTCTTTCTAACTCTTTCATTGCAGCTTTATATAATGTCGAACCAAAGTGATTTAGCACCTAGAGAAGAGAACATGTCCATTGTTCTGAAGGCCATGCAGCAGCAATTCGAGCGAATGAACGTGGTTTTTGGGGATATTAGAGATAGGATAGATCAACAAGATGAGGTTAAAGCTCGTATACAAAGGGGACAGCCTTTGAACTTGGGTAGACAAAATAGGCGTGGTGTTTTTGGAGATGTATCTGAGAGAGAACGTGAGTTTAGAAGTGGAGATGATGATGATTTCGAATCTGAAGTTCAAATGGGTAGAAATAGGCCTAGAGGAGGTAGGCATAAAGGAGTACCGAGAAGAGGATTTCGGGGTCAAAATGGGATAGTTAGGAATCGTGAAGATAATAATTTGGGTAGTATCAAAATGAAGATTCCGTCGTTTCAAGGGAAAAACTATCCGGAGGTTTATCTCGAATGGGAAAAGAAGGTGGAGCTAGTGTTCGATTGCCACAATTATTCTGAGAATAAGAAGGTAAAACTTGCTGCCATTGAATTTTCTGAATATGCAATTTTTTGGTGGGATCAATTGGTGATGAACAGGAGGAGAAATAGGGAGCGTCCAATAGAGACGTGGGAAGAGATGAAAGCAGTGATGAGGAAGCGATTCGTCCCGAGCTACTACTACCGAGAGCTATACAACAAGTTGCAAAGTCTTCGACAAGGCAACTGAAGTGTGGAGGAATATTATAAGGAGATGGAGGTCGCTATGATTCGAGCAAATGTAGAGGAGGATCGGGAAGCTACAATGTCTAGGTTCTTGGCAGGTTTGAATCGTGAAATTACCAATGTGGTGGAATTGCAACATTATGTGGAGTTGGAGGAAATGGTTCACATGGCAATAAAAATAGAGAACCAGCTCAAAAGAAAGGGTAATACACGTCCAAGCCAAAATTCTAGTTCATCAGCTTGGAGACCAAATCATTGGAAGAAAGATGAGAAGCAGTCAATGATGAAGCCTAAAGTCGAGCAAAAGCTAGAAGCAACAAACAATGGAAATCAAGGTAAATCCGATTCTTCCACTTCTAGGAATCGTGATATTAAGTGTTTTAAGTGTCAAGGCAGGGGTCACATAGCTAGCCAATGTCCGAACAAAAGAGTTATGGTGATACGGGATAATGGAGGTCGAATCCGAAGATGACGAAGAAGACACCGACTCTATGCCACCATTGGAGGATGCTGATAATGAAGAATACGCTGTCCAAGGAGAGATGTTGGTGGCCAGGCGAGCGCTAAGTGTCCAAGTCAAAGAAGAAGAAGAAGTACAATGAGAAAATATTTTCCATACTAGGTGCCATGTTAACAACAAGGTATGTAGTATGATAATAGATGGTGGTAGTTGTACTAATGTTGCTAGCACTCTTATGGTGGAAAGGTTAGGCTTGCCAACAATTAAACACCCCCGACCTTACAAGTTGCAATGGCTAAACGATAGTGGTGAAGTAAAGGTGAACAAACAAGTGATGGTTTCTTTTCGAATCGGAAAATATGAAAACAAAGTGTTATGCGATGTGGTACCGATGCAAGCAGAGCACTTGTTACTAGGACGACCATGGCAGTTTGATCGACGTGTTAGCCACAATGGCTTCACCAACAAGTACTCTTTTGTGCATAACCAAAGGACAATCACTCTAGTTCCTTTGACACCATAACAAGTTTATGAGGATCAATTGAGGTTGCAACAAGAGAGTGAGAAAAAGAAAATGAAAGCAAAAGAAAAGGAGGCTGAGATAAAAAAGAAAGAGAAAAAAGAGAGAGAAACGGCCATTGAAAGAAAAGAAGAGAGAAAAACAAATTTTTATGCAAGAGCGAGTGATGTTAAAAGAGCGATGTTGTCCAACAAACCCATACTTATACTTGTGTATAAGGAAGAATGTTTAAATGTTAACCAACTTGAGGCTTCTTTGCCTAGCTCTGTTATGTCTCTGTTGCAGGAATTTGATGATGTTTTTTCCGAGGAAATTCCAGATGGTTTGCCACCTATTCGAGGGATTGAGCATCAAATTGATTTTGTACCCGGCGCAACCATTCCAAACCGACCAGCCTATCGTAGTAACCCTGAGGAGACAAAGGAGCTTCAAAGGCAGGTTGATGAATTAATGAAAAAAGGGTATGTTCAAGAGAGCATGAGTCCTTGTGCTGTTCCAGTTATTTTGGTTCCTAAGAAGGACGGCTCATGGAGAATGTGTGTTGATTGCCGAGCTGTTAACAACATAACGGTAAAGTATCGACATCCAATTCCTCACTTAGATGATATGCTAGATGAATTGCATGGTTCTTGTGTATTTTCTAAAGTTGATTTGAAAAGTGGATACCATCAGATTAGAATGAAAAAAGGTGATGAGTGGAAAACTGCATTTAAAACAAAATATGGTTTGTATGAATGGTTAGTTATGCCTTTTGGGTTAACTAATACTCCTAGTACTTTCATGAGATTAATGAACCATATTTTGCGTGCTTTCATTGGACAATTTGTAGTTGTTTATTTTGATGATATATTAATGAACCATATATAGTAAAAACTTGGATGAACATGTAGTGCATTTAAAATCTGTCTTAAATGTACTCAGGGAAGAAAAGTTGTTTGCTAATATAAAAAAGTGTACCTTTTGCACCAATAAACTTGTGTTTTTAGGATTTGTTGTGAGTGCACAGGGTATACAGGTTGATGAGGAGAAGGTACGTGCAATCCAAGAGTGGCCGAGTCCCACAACTGTAGGTAATGTAAGAAGTTTTCATGGACTTGCTAGTTTCTACCGGCGGTTTGTGAAAGACTTTAGCTCATTAGACGCACCGCTTACCGAATAATAAAAAAGAATGTTGGATTCAAGTGGTGAGAAGAACAAGAGAGAAGGCGTTTCAATTGATCAAGCAAAAACTGACCAACGCCCCATTATTGTCTTTACCTAACTTTAATAAAACATTTGAAATTGAATGTGATGCTTCAGGTATTGGTATAGGTGCAGTATTAATGTAGGAGGGACGACCAATTGCTTACTTCAGTGAGAAACTAAGTGGGGCAGCCTTAAACTACCCGACTTATGATAAAGAGTTGTATGCATTGGTTCGGGCTTTACAGACGTGGCAACATTACTTGTGGCCTAAAGAATTCGTGATTCACACCGATCATGAGTCTTTAAAACACCTTAAAGGCCAACACAAGTTGAATAAGAGGCATGCACGATGGGTCGAATTCATTGAGACATTTCCGTATGTTATTCGATATAAACAAGGTAAGGAGAACATCGTTGCTGATGCACTTTCTCAAAGGTACGCTCTACTCTCTACTCTTGATGCTAAGATTCTTGGTTTTGAGCATATTAAAGAGTTATATCCTATAGATTGTGATTTTAGTGAAAATTATGTATCTTGTGAAAAGAGTGCCAGTGGTAAGTATTTTAGACATGAGGGTTTCTTGTTTCGAGACAATAAATTGTGTATACCAAATTGTTCCTTGCGAGATTTGCTGGTGAGAGAATCACAAGGGGGAGGGCTAATGGGACACTTTGGGGTAGCTAAAACCTTAGCCGTTCTGCAAGAACACTTCTATTGGCCACACATGAAACGAGATGTTGAGAGACTTTGTGGTAGATGTGTCACATGTAGGCAAGCGAAATCCCGAGTACAACCCCATGGCTTATATACACCACTTCCAATTCCTAGTGAACCTTGGATTGATATTTCAATGGATTTTGTATTAGGTTTGCCTAGGTCAAAAAGGGGAAGAGATTTCGTGTTTGTTGTCGTGGATAGATTTTCTAAAATGGCACATTTTATTCCATGTCACAAGACTGATGATGCTTCACATGTTGCAGATTTGTTCTTTAAAGAAATTGTTCACTTACATGG